>JAAAKG020063321.1:0-17724 GCA_010014905.2 Druon quercuslanigerum | reverse complement strand
AAAATAGAATTCTTACATTTTCAGTTATAAAAATAAATTTTCACCCGAAAAATCGAATGATCAACAAAAGAGTTAAAATTTCAATCTAATAGTTTGAATAGGTGAATTTGCATTTAAAGAAGTTAAATTATCAACCAAAAACGAAATAGTTTAATTTTGCAGAAAATTATCTTTTACAACATGAAACGCGTATTTGCAGTCAATTCATTTATGCTGAAAATTAGTTCTAAAATTAAGAGCGACTCTAAAGAACTCCTGGCCCCCTTACCGTGCCTTGCATGGCGTTTGCGGCTTTCTCTTCTTGCATCAAGGGTCGACGCTCGATAACTTTACAGCGAAACACGCCACAAGCGACTTTGCGTCTTTATTATCTGGGATTTCATTCCAAAAAAAGACGCAAGCGCATTTTTTTATAGTAATTGTTTAAATAATAAATTTTTTATTGCAAAATCAGAAAGTGCACATGCGTTTTACCAAAAAGGGGTACTTGAATTAAGAAAAATGTGTTCCTACACTAAAGTTCTTAGCGCAAATAGTTTTTCTAGAATATCTCCTTTCGACTCAGAGTGCACGTACATACTTTTTTAATTTGGATGGCAGAATTGAAGCAATTTTTGTTTATCGTTGTGGTCCAAATTTTATCGTTGGATTCTTGTTTTGTACAGAAGTTTGAATTAATTGGATGATTCGTCGTTAAATAGGATTTTTTATTTAAGTTTTAATCTAATTTTTATTTCTTAAATTTTCAATCAAATTTAAAGGGAAATAATTGAGTTTTTAACTGCAATTACGAATTCTGAATAACAAAATAAATTTTGTACGGAGTGGTTCAACTTTGAGTCCAATAATCAAATAGTCAAATAAAAAATGGAATAGTTTAATTGCCAGTTAAAATTTTTAAAATTTAAAACGAATGTTTATGAAAATAGTTAAATTTATGGGCAAAGAGATAAACCTCCATCTAAAAAATTAATTTTTAACAAAGTATTTACATTTTTGATACAAAAGATGACTTTTAGACCTTCATCCAAACTTATAAAAGTGCTAACGTAGTTTATGAAAAGTAACGCCCGGCCTCTTTCTTTTAGGACTACACCAGTGATCATTTCAATTTAGAGATACGCGTGCGAATAAATTAATTTCCTGAAACAAAATTAACCAAAAATATAGAAATAATAATGCGTTTTAGCTCCTTTTGAGATACGAGTCCGGCATTGTTTTTCATTAATAATAAATTGTCCTCATTTTCGTACAATTTTCTAAAGGTTAATATCAATTGCTGGCATGTACTTTTACAGATATTCACATTTCATGTGAACTTTTTTTCCCTCATTGTTTTCCATACGATATATATATATATATCTAGAACAACATGTATCTAGAACATAATCAATAAATGATCAAAGTAGCTTTAACTAGTATATGTCATAGTTGTACCAAAACAACTTCTGTGTGTTACACGTGTGCAATGATGTAAAAACGAATAAGCGTATTAGGAATTTGGATTGAAGAATTAAAGAATAAATTAAATTAATATAAAACTCCGTAAAAGATGAATTCGAACTGAGATGCAACTTAAAATATCAAGCAGTGCAAGTCAACGTCACATTTGGAAAAGTAGCACATCTATCCTGAATAAATAAGTATAATTTAATTATTGACGAAGCTCTTTTAGAATTAACTGATACTTTAAACAGACGGGCATATTCATTATAAAATGTACAAAGTCTATTAACTAGATATCAAAAGGGGAATAATTCAATCCAAGATAATCTCCGCAATTTATTTGTTCAATACAATGCGCGACCAAAAACACGTAACAAATTTTCCTGTACCTCTAGAAGAACGATATTTCTCTACATTAATCGATATTAGGTAGATAGCAATAACATTTGAAAATCCAAGAGCGTTGATTATTCCCAACATTCCTTTACCGGAAGTAAAACCTGAATAAAGCTATAGAACTACTTTAGATAGAATGGTAAGGTAATTCTCTCATTATACCAAACGATCATTTGATTATATTAAATCAGACTCAAACCATGTTTATATCCACTTCAGAAACTGAGCTGTTAAATATGAGAGTCAGGAAAAATAAGTGTATAATGTAAACCCATCCTGATTATTCAACGCAAACCAAAGACAGCTGTTTAATTAAATTATGCCTCAAATGTATGACAGAAAGTTACCAAAATCAAGTATTTAAATCAATAAAAACTCTATGGATATAATTTTGGGATAATTAAGATGAATTAGCTACAGCACCTGCGGAATAAATTCTACACTTATTGTGCAGTGAAACTGATGTCTGTAATTTACGCTTTAAATCTTTCTTTTATATACAGTGAATGTACTGCGACTACGACTTTAGTAATATTGAGCCTAATTACTAAAATAGATAGTCAGTAGATTTAAAAAGTACTTTAGATGAACTAGACAAAGAAAAGATTTCGTTAGAACTAATAACCTAAAAAAGAATAAGTCCTGAAAAGCTTATGACTCTAGGAGCTACTACTGAAGATTTAAAAATGAAAGATTTTTTTGATAGCCTATTAGTTATGCATTTTAAGAGCATTAATTAATACTTTTAAATTGGTAATTGGAAACTGTTACTATTAACATTGTATCTCCGGAAGGGTATAAAGCGGACTGTGAAAAGGCAGAGAAAGAAATTGGGAAGGTGATAAGAGACTTTGGTGTACAAATCAGAGTGGATGGAATAAGAAGACTAAGATTGAAGAAACAGGGCAATGAATGTGTGTTTTAAGTGAACTTGAGGAGTGAGGAGGATGAGTATACAGTGGAAGGACATAAAAAAATATTACCTAAAGCATATAAATGGAAGATGTAATCAACAAGAAATCAGCACGTAAAATGGAGAGGAATGGGTGAAATGGTATAAGGTTAAGAAAGGAATTGCTGATAGAGGAAGAAAAGGGAGAGTATATAGAAGAAAAGGATAGAACAATGAATAAAAAAATAAACTTAGTAATAGCTGTTCTTAATGTAGTATGCATGTACAGAATAATAGAGGAAGAGGCAGGATGGAGAACAATAAGGAAATGGACATATGAAAAAGAGGAGAGACTGGTCCTAATAGGTGAATATTTGAATGCATGGACCAGGGAACAAATGGAAGAAGTATGCGATAGACAAAGGGAAGTGTTCATAAGAAACTTGAAAGAAAAGGAAACGGTTCCGGAGGGTTGGAGGCTACTGGACTTTTTAGGGAGGCGGGATTGTTAAATTGTAACAGAATTAAAAGAGTATTGTAGAAGCGGAATATGCATATGTGCATGGGCTACGTAATAAGCTCAGATCACTTTCCGGGGTTCGCGACAATGATATTGGTGGTCCAAAGCGCGGTAGGTCGAAGATAGGAGAAAAGAGGGAAAAGAAATTGAAAATGAGCATATGAGGCGGGGGGCTAAAAATTGAAGAGAATTAAGAGACAAAAACGAAAATGAGGATATAGGGGGTTTGGAAGAGGAAGGAGTAGACATGCTGCTAGAAAAACTAAAAGGAGTGAATGATAATGTTAGGGAAAACGTGAAACTTATAGTAAAATAAGAGGTGGTAAGAAGTGGTTGGTAGGACGATTAATGCATGGAAAATAAAGATGAAATAAAGGAAAGTTTTAGAAAATGGATGCAAGGGTAACTGGAAGAAGGAGAAAGAGAGAATGCGATGGGATGAGAAATGAGAAAATGCAAGGAATGGGAAGTAATAAATAGGGCCAAACGAAAAACGAATGGTAAGAAATGGGCTGGTAGTATCATTGACTAAGATTGGAGAGGACAAAAGGGTGGATGAACATAGAAGTATAATACTTACGTCGGTGGGATATAAAGTTTATGCGGAAGTGCTAAGAACGAAAGACAGGTAAAAGAAAATGGAAATATACCACATAACCTAACGGGTCTTAGCAAGGGGATGGGAACCACAGGTAACGTCTGTGTATTCAACTATCCCGTGAACAGAAACCTAGGGAAGAAGAAAGGAAAGCTAGTCACATTGTCTGTAGACCTGAAGGAAGCATTTGACTCAGTTTACTGCTGGGTGTTATGCGCAGCCATGAAAGAGAGAGTAGATGAAGGTCTAGTTGACAGAATTCAAGAAATATTTTTAGGTACTGAGATGTGGGTGAAGATAGGAGATAAGAAAGGTGAAAAATTCTGAACAGGATTGGGGCTCGGGCGAGGGTTTCGTCGAACCCACTTCTATTAATTATTCTGCTGGCAGATTTAGAGGAAAAGTTGTAAGTAAAGAAAAAGGGAGAAAACATTAGGGATAAGCAACGTATATTTATAAGCATATGTAGATGATGTGCCCTAGTAGCGGATTATGATAGAGGTACGAATCTGTTTATGAGGGCGTTCGAAGACTACGTGCGACAAAAGGGATTAAAACTGATTTTGAACAAAACCAAGATGACGTGTGTCAGAATTAAAGGTGGTAGAATAGAATACGAATAGAAGATAAATAGCGTGGTGATGGAGTTGGAGGATGAATTTTGGTAGAGGAGAAAGCGAGCTGCAGGTGAGAAAGAGATTGCAATGTACAAGTAAACGAATGTAACAAATATGGGATACAGGAAGAAGAAGGTTCAAGGACGATTGCAAGATGAGAGTGTGAATGTTTGATGTGTTATTACGGTGACTGTAATGCTATGGGTAAAAATTTTGGGGATGGAAAGAGCATAAGAGAGTTAGAAGTTTGCATTAGAGATTTTTTAAATAGGACTATAGTAACTAGGAAATATGAAATAGGAGGAAATAGGACAAGAAAAAATGAGGGTCAGACAAGTGAAAAGAGCCTGGAACTTCGAAGAGAAACTAAGAAGGAGAGAGAGAAGCAAAATTGCACAAACGTGTACGCGGGAGGATATGGATAAAGAGAGGAAGGACATGGGGCGTTAAAAAGCTGAGGATGAGAGAGGAAAAAGCCAAAAAATGACTCCGATAGAATGAGAGCTACGAAGTAGTATTACGGACTAAAGTCCAATTTTGAAATTGATAATGGTATGAGGAAATTGAAGCCTAGGGCAAAATAGCAAGCTTTCGGAAATTAGAATAATTTATGACGATATGTAAAAGGGAGAGAGTATAAAAATAATAAATAAGATTCCAAGTCAACAAGCGTACAGGTGTTTAATTAAAACTAAAAAAATTAAGAATAATAAGAATTTCTTTTCCCAAATTGTGAAAAATGAAATCTCTTATTCACAAAGATTTAAGCGATTCCTTTTTGTTAACACTTTAAAAAATTCAATATTTTTGTTACCTTATTTTGTATAAAGTATTACCAATTTTGTCTTCTACGCCTGGATGGCAACCACATCAAATCGTAAGAGGTTTTTAAGAAATTTTTTTTAGAAAAAAATGTGTTTAAATAGTTGTCTAAATCTAAACGAATGTTCCAAACAAAAGGTATTTTCTGCGTATCAAGTAGAATTTGTGGAGCTGACCTTGAAAATAAATCCAGAGCCTCGAAACAGTTTCTGTCTCACTTCTGTTTCTCTCCCTATGTTGTTACGACTGAGTAAATACCGCACATCCCCGGCAGCTCCTATCATAAATCCCCGCCGCGCGGCGTTAACTTTCGGAAACACTAAATCCAGAATTACTAAATGCAGATTCTACTGTTCATCAAATTTGTCTTTCTACACCGAGTTCACGTTCTGCCAGGAAAGACCTAGCTATTATTATTACCGTCAGGGCCGGCGAACTATGATTGTATAGTATACTGTATTAAGCTCTTCATACACTGGAATCGAGAGTGTATGGAATTCCTTACTCTATAACAAGCAAGATTTTTCTTTTGTGTATAATATATTTTAAAACATATTTTTCCTTTTAGAAATTTATGTAGACTCAAACCAGAAATAGCTTATGGAAAGAAGATACCACGTACCAACAGAAAGGTAGAATGACTTATGCGCGTTTTAAGCTTCTACGTGATGCTCTAACCTAAAATCAAATTACATCACCTTTATTTTAAATTTATTAGGTTCTAGTGAACAAATTCCTACTTCATCGTCCTTATTGTTTCTAATTCCATCGATAGAAACAGCAGAAATGGCGAGAGACTGCGATGCATGTGATATTCCCACTCCATGTGGTAATAGGAATAGCGTTTGTACTGATCGTATTGAGCATAGTTCAGTTCGTCCGCAAAGTATAACTACTATTTTTATTGAGCAAAATAAGAACGACGGAGATTAAATTCAAGCAAAAAAAGGGCGAATTAATTTTTACTATTTTTAGTTCGTTTAATTATGTATAATTATGTGAAGCTTCAAAGTCTGTAGTTCGATGAAAAAAACTTTTCCTTGTATACCATAGAACCAAAATAGTAAAGTTATATGTTTAAGTCCTTCTGAAGCTGTCACTAGACAGCTAATCCTAATGAATTCTTTAAATATTGACACGGCTGTGCATTCTCGTAAAGCGTTCGTTGAAATTGGATTTGACGCACGAAAAAATTCTGTAAAATTGTATAAGAAGCACGAAAAAAGTGCTTTAAATCGTGCTTTTATAATAACCATAGTTAATTTAAAAGAGATGAGTGTTGTGGGATATCTATCTACAGCCAAACCAAAATAGATGGAAGACTCGCGCAATGCTCTATGAAAATTGCCTAGTACGGTTATTATTTTAGATGAACAGGGACTGGCTTTTCAATACAGAAACAAATATAATCACTTAAACCTACAGGAAATTTTGAAAATTTGGGAGAAGACGCACCAGAACTCGATTCTTGGTTGAATAGAACTAGATCTCAATGGCTTCGTTATGAAACAATCGATGAGGTTCTTGAAATCGCTGCAAATGCAGTAGTTTAAAAACCCTGGAAAATCAAATCGCCGGATTGCTGCGCCATATCTTTGGATGGAGCCTCATATATCTCGAAACTCAAACAGTAATCGATCTGTTCTAGGATCTTAAAAGAAGATTTAACCGTTAAAGAAATTATTATAGGTATATAGTAAACGATATATATTAGAAATTAACTGTTTAAGAGGTCAGTGTTACGAGGCTCATCAAATACGATCGACCAACTGGCTCACAAGCTCCTTACGAGAAGTGGAACCTCGAGCATGAAATGTGCACTGCAACGCACATAATTTGAATCTTGGAGTTCAAGATTCTTTGGAAGATGTTCCATGTACCGGTAACTGTATTAGAGTCACAAAATATATGATACGATCCATACATGTCTTGCCGAAAAGTCTGGCTTGCTTTAAAGATCTTCAGACTGGAGACAGTTTACTGTGTCGTTTGGTGCTACGAGGTACATTTATTATGCTGTTACATTTCTACTAAAATAACATTGAAATTAGGGATGAATGAACTTGTTAATTCTGTTAAACAATATAAGATAATTTAATATTGTTTACATCCCTAAATCCAATTTCCTAAGATAATTTCCAGTTAGTTCTAATGCTTAACTTCAAAATGGGTGGTAAACCCCAGTGGAGCAATAAGAAGTGTATAAATTTAAGACTTCCTCGCCCGTGTATCGTGTTTACGATACCGAGCACCTCGTGCATGAACGAGAGGTTTGAAATCCTATTTAAGCTCAACGATGGAATGAAACCGACTCAATAATCTCACATCTTTACGCGTACATAAGATATCGCTGAAGACCTTGATGAAGAATAACTCATGGATGAGCTCATCCTAAAAAGTAAGACGAAAGGTGATATTTTCGCCTTACGAATATAATGCAAAAAATACCTGCATTTCTTATCGAAGTTTGTATGGAGTTTTTCTCCTGGAAAATTTGAAGATCGTACGACTTACTGCCTTAGTCCTAATTAAATAATATTAAGAAACTGAAATTTTTTGCCATAATATCCCGCTCGCTGGTACAATCGTCGGAAAATCAAAAAAGCTAGCCAAAATTCGGAAAAAAATTTATTATAGTAATTTTAACTGTTATAGTCGGTACGGTAGGATCCGCTGCGTTAATTTCGTATGACAAAGGGATCTCAGCACCTCATAGTCACGTCACGTTTCAGCATCAAGTCCACCTATTCTCGCGCTGCGTTAAAAGCTTGAACAAGATATAAAGTGCGTCTCAGTGAAGAGCTTCACAAAATCACTTTGATTCAAAGATTGGTAATGCCACACGATGGATTCATCTAGTAGTAGTTATTTATAATTAAAATCCGTAACTCGGAACATTCCACCTCATTAACATATTTATATAAATATATAAAAGCTAGCTGTGCTGTGTCAAGAACAAACGGAAATGCAATAAAAGTTATATAAAGTTATAAAAAAAACATCTAAAACACATGATAACAAAATTTTGTTACTTAAGACTAACTTAAATTATAAATTAACTAAGCGTTTAAAATCAAGGTTTTTATTGCATTCGGTGTTTTCTCTTTATATTAAGTTTAAGCATGAAATACTGGAATGGAAACAACTTAAAATTTTAAGTATTTATCGTAGAGTTTGGGTTTGAAAAATGTGAAGTCGATAGAGAAATTTAAACGAAAGTTGGAACAAATTCTTAGAAAGTAAAATAGAAATAAAAAATTGAATACGGTACATCGAAACTGGCAATTGTTTTCAATTATAAAAATTGCATTCGAGTCATCGAATCCAGCATTTAGAATTTAGAAATCAGTTGTGAAAATCCAAACTGATTTGACAAAAAATCTCAAAAATTTGAGATTTATATAGTAGATTTCAAAAACTGCCGCCCGCCATTCCATCTTTCCAGCGATCTGTCCGAGAGCTCAATGCAAACACGTGAAAAATTTACTTCCCACTGGTCAAAAACTGCGTTTGTGGCCCCTCCTAGCTTATCCCCTTCTACACGGAGATAATTTCAGTTATAAAATTTGATAGTATAATATTTATTTTTACAATAAGACAATAGAAAGCCAAAATATAGAGTCACTAATGCAAGAATTACTATTGCGAATATTAAACTGTGAAGTTACTAAGTTAATTGGAATATAAAATAAATGATTAAATAAATGCACTTATACTAGAAGAAAGTTCCTATAATCCCTAAGACAGACAGTAAAGTTTACAAAACATAATAGTAAAGACATTCTATCTATGTTCATTCTACACATTTCTAAGTTTTCCTATAGAAAATAGAAAAAACTTTCATGGTCGAAAGAGAAAAAGAAAATCTCATTCACTGTTTTATATATTAAAGTTGCACCCACTATAAATTTTGTACATTAAACATACAATTAGATATTAATATTTCATTCTAACCTGAAAGAGAAAAAAATCGTTTTAGAAGAAATCAGCTCTTGCGGGAATTGAACACGGATCTCTGGGGCAGCAGAACGAAGATATTGTGCTGTGATAAAACAAATTAAAATGTTTAGGAATTTTATCATGCTCATGAAGCACGGTGCGTGTGACGTAATTCTATCATTCGAATCGCGAAGCACTGCATTCAATTGTTTTTCCTCTCACTGCACATTCCCATTGAAAATGGTAATTTTTCTCATCTGTTTTG
This sequence comes from Druon quercuslanigerum, assembly GCA_010014905.2. Lineage (NCBI taxonomy): Eukaryota > Metazoa > Arthropoda > Insecta > Hymenoptera > Cynipidae > Druon > Druon quercuslanigerum. The sequence goes on along the minus strand of JAAAKG020063321.1, from coordinate 8,229 downwards.
CAGCTTATGTTATTTTAACTGCTAGTTATTGCTACTATGGTTTTATCATTTAATTTGGGAACATCACTTTTTTTAACCTCAATCTGCTGTCAAAAATATTAATATTTCTAACTATAAATAGCAATCATCTTAGATTGTGCTCGAACTTTTATAAAGATCAATATTATAATGACAAATTTTACGAGCAAGAGTTTCAGCATGTATCTCCCAACAAGTAATCTTACGACCTGTCTTAAAGCCCTAAAAATATGTGTGCAAAAAACCTGTCCAGGAGCGCAAACAATATGTGTCAAAAATTTGATGCCACTTGTTCAAAAACTGCGGCTGTGCGCCCCTCCCCCATCTCCATCCCTCCTATATCACCACTATATTCTCACGACCTGCCTGGAAGCCTTGAGCATATGTGTGTAAAATTTGGTGCTAATTGTTAAAAGCCGTGTATTTTCCTAAGCATCATACGTTTTAGGCCACTTGATTGTATATATTTCGAAAGCACCCCCCCCCCCCCTGCTTCATCATTTCCCGATACTCTAGCTTCCTGCCCGGGAGCCCAAAGAATATGAGGGAAAAATTTGATACCTATTAATAAGAAACTGTGGCTGTGCCCCCGTCGTGTTTATCCCCCCTATCACCCCTATATACTCAAGACTTGCCTAGAAACCCAAAGAATATGTGTGCAAAATACTGTGCCAATTGTAAAAAACTGTAGATTTTCATAATCCTAATACGTTTTAAGCCCCTTGATTTTATATATTTCAAAATCTGTGCCCGCCCACACTCCGTCTTCCCCCTAATAGTATTACAACGTGACCAGGAGCTCAAAGAATATTTGTGCCAAATTTGGTGACGATTGGTCAAAAACTGTGGATTTGCATAAGTATCATCTGTTTTAAGCCCATTGATTTTATATATATATATATTTAAAATTTTGTCATCAGGACAACCGCAGGATTTTGCCGGGATCGGGTGCTAATCTGAAAAATTGCACCCGATCCCAGCGAAATCGCGGTAAAATTTCAGCTATAACCACGTCTCACGACCGTCAGATAAGCGTTTGCAGTCTATGACGGAATCAATACAACGATCCGGCAAAAGTCTCGTGCACCCTGAGGACACGGAGCGACCCAAGGACGACCGCCTTCTACATTTTCCCCGCAACAGTTTTAGCATATTGTTGACACGCAAGGATGCTTTTTAGGTTATTACCCACCGAAAGCTTCGCACCTCCAAGAGCGCCGATGATAAGGACGATTAATTTAACAGAATGTTCCGTGTAGAATCTTCGCAACTCCCTTACGAGGTCTCTATACCTCTCTTTCTTTTCATTCTCCTTGACTATGATGTTTTTGTCAGCTGGTGCCGAAAATTCGATAGCGAACGTAGTTCCCTTCTCGAATTCAAGGAGAACTATGTCACGCCTTGGGTTTGTAACAGAAACAATTGTCGAGAATATAAAGTTCTAATATATTCGGCACTTCTCATTCATGAAAATTGACTCTATTTCCCTAGGAGCTTTTAGCGGAGCGATATTACGGTTAATGCCGTAAGAGTGACAGAGATGGTAATAAAGCTCTCTTAGTACCGCATTGTGCCTTTGGATGTAGGTCGTTCCCGCATGAGTTGGACAACTAGATAATATGTGTCCTAGATGCTCGGGATGTGCATGGCACGCCCTGTAGCTATCATCGGGAATGTCTTGGCTCAAAATGTGGCGACGGTATGTTAAAGTGGAAATGACTCCATCTTGACATGCCAAAATGAAACCTTCCGTGCCCGAATTTAATCCGCGTGATTTAAGGAAAGCAAAAGTTAGCTGACACGACATTGACTGATCCTTTACGTTGCTGTGGAAGATGCTGTGCATCTTCTTATCGAGGAGGTGTTCCCGGAAGTTTTTCTTCTGTGCTGTCTGAATCCGGGCTTTCAGGAGTGAGTACTCGAGATAGATAAGATTTTATGCACTCTGCTGACTCATGATACTGAAATTAAGTCCGAGTGTTTCAGCGGCCTCCTCCGCTGCTTCGTACAGAAACGCTCCTTTGCCCTTTTCTTCATGCTTCCTGACCATTTTAAGAAGAGGATCTCTTCTGTTTGCTACTCTATGTGCTGTACCCAAAATAATCCTTTTGTGAAGACATTCAATACTCAATATTCCGCGACTACCTTGACGGCGTGAGATGTAGAGTCGCAGAACAGAAGACTTAAGATGCATGCTTTTGTTTATGTGCAAAATTTTTCGTGTCCCGATATCAAGAGATCTGAGCTCGTTCTTCGTCCATGAAACCACTCCAAATGAATAGAGTACTACCGGGACGGCAAGTATGTTCCTAGCAGATACTTTGTTCCTCGCCGACAATTCGGAAGACCAAATCTGCCGGATGAGCCATTTATATCTGCTGCGGAGAGTGTGCTTTATAGATTTCAGATCCTAAATGCGGCTCTGGGGCACGCCCAGGTACGTATAAGTCTCTCTAGCGCAAGGGTGTCATATATCGCTTTATTCGACAAGCTCTGTGTCTTGAAAGATGTTATGAAGTTTTCTCCGCTTCAAATAAACCCTGGCGCATTTTTGTAACCCAAATTCCATTCCTATTTCCTTAGTGTATCCTTCGACAATCCCTAGATCTACATATAGTTGCTCTTTATTTTTAGGATAGATTTTAAGATCATCCATGCAAAATACATTTGTGACCTTTGCTTTCGATTTAAAGGTTTAACGCAAAGGTATTCATACCTGGGAATGGCGAAGTGCTAGAGATAATGGCAATAATGTGAGCAGGCTAATGGAATCGCACAGAAAGACACCTCTTTCGAAAGTGACCCTGTTAGTTATCACACGATTTTTTCGAGATGAGAAAGTAAAGCTGGTTTTCTAAAGTGGCATCAATCTCTCTATGCACCTCATCGATAGGTCACGCTGATAGGATGCTGCATCTTTGCAGACACATTTATCGATAAGAAGGTTCTTCTGACATCCTGCTACGCCTTTCTTTGAGAGTCGTTGTTCACACATTTCTTGACACTTGTATCATTTATGATAGCTGTAAATATCTTATACAGTATGTTCAGACAAGTGATTGGCCTGTAATTCTTTGGGTCAGCTAAGTTGCCCATTTTCGGCAAAAGTACTGTGCGCCCTTCCACCAACCACTCTGGAATTGGCTCTTTCGACATCAAATATAAGGTTAAAATACGAGCCTCGACCTCCTCTGCTATGGGCGGGTCATCGACAGCAGCTAGAGGGTCATGTAAAAGTCGAGATGGGTCAGAGAGAAACTGTTGGTTTTCTCTGACCCGCCTCTTTCTCCGCTCTAGACTTCTCTTAGCGTCAGATAGTATCCGTATTCTCTCAATAATATGCTGCCTGATTGTCAGCAGCTTTGACTTGTTAAGTGTGTGATAACAGATCTGGAGTTCGCCCTAAGTTTGGAACATTCGGGTCATAAAGCATCGCTCATTCTCTATTGGATGCCTGTCCATTGTTGGTCTTGTCACCTCTCTTTCTCTGCTGCCGCCTGGTTTTGCAGACGCTGATGCGAAAAGTGCAATAGCTCTGGGTGTTTCTCGCACCGCAGAGCATGCAGTCGTGCCATGTAATTCTCTCGTTCAAGGGTTACACTCGCATCTTAGCATTCTAGCAAGTCGTGATTTTGTCGTTTCGTCCACCTAAAAGCCCCAAGATTCCGCCGATCCATCGCATTGATTCCACCTTCATTGGCTCCCCCAGCTCTAAAGTCGTCGACATTGTTGGCAGACCCATTTGTCGGGGCCCTGCGCGTTTGATTGTTTTGAACCGCACTTACTAAAAATATGTTTGGTATTATCATTGTTGTTCCCACAAGAAGCTAGGGAAAAGTGTTCGTCCGTCCTTGTAGAGCCTCGCATACAAGGATAAGGCTGCGTACTCTGAGAGGTCGCCCGGTATCTCAGAGTCACCGTTCTGGATAGCTCACCCAGGTGCCATTCAGCTTTCGGCACGGTTTTCACACCTCCGCTTGGGGCTTAATACCTTCGGGACAACCCCTGGTCAATTGTCCGCGACTGCCTTATAATTTTTTATAAACATATTTAACAGAAACCCTTGGTACAAGGACCCTCTATCCACAACCCGAGGACGCGTTCGGTGGCTTTGTCATAGGCCTTTCAGTTCGATTCTAGATTCCGCTAGAACGCGCTTACTAAAAATATGTTTAGAGTTATCATTGTTTTTCCCACGAAAAGTTAGGGAAAAGGGTTCGTTTATCTTTTAGAGCGCTGAATACCTCACCCAGGTGTCATTCAGCTTTTTACATAGTAGATTTTGAGGAATGCTATACAAAGTAAATTGTCTTAAAGTCATTAAACATATGACAGAAGTTAATTATTCTGCAGAATTATGCCTAATGAAAACCTGAATAGTATCCGAAATTCGTTTTTCTGATAGTTCCTAAAAAAAATTAGATGCGGATAGCTGCGGATGAATGAGTAATGGGGATCAATGTATTGGACGTTTTGTCGCATCATGGTTGTAAAATATTCTAGGCGGAAGATAGTTTTTTCTATCTGACGTTGCGGGAGTTCGTCAATAACAGGAATATTGTTCAAATCGCCTAAGATTAATAGAGTAACATTAGTTGGAGATGCTTTCATATTATATAATAAACAAAAACATTGTTTATAGCAAATTAATGGTTAAAAGAATAATTTCTAAGATTTTTTATTCATTTTACGGTATTCTAAATTATATTGCAAGAAATTTGAATAAAAACAATATTATGAGGAATAATCTTCTTCCTGAGATTATTATTGTTAGAATTAAAAACAAATTTAATAAAAAATGCATTAATTAAGCATTCTTCGACAGAAGAATTCGTTTTCTCGATGTGATTTTTTAAAATTAGGAACGCCATTTTGAATTTCGAAAATCCGAATTAAGTATAGTAATCAGAGACCTCAAAGCTGTTAGTATAACGAGTTTTAAAAAGCTGAAATGACTTTTCTCAAAAAAGTATGAACCATATTGACGTAGTGTACCAAAAATTATGGTATTCCAATAACACCTTCATATTTTGTCCAGATTTTTGGATTTGCCGACCACTGTGCCTCGGTTCAAATTAAAACTCCATACCCTGAAAAAGATTACTCCGCCGGCACTGATTATTGTACATCATAGTAAGCGTGGCCTATATTTTTATATTAAATTATATTTCACTATATTATGTTTTCTCTTACTTTAATAGATAGAATAAACGTAAAAATGGTTTAAAAGTATATGCGTAAATGATTGTGTGAAATGTCCCTTGATGCTGTTATCGATGTATTAAAAAACGTGCAACGAGTTCTGTGTTCTTCGAAATCTAAACCGGAATAAAATATTGGCAGTATTTGTTGTTAGCAAGAAAAAGTTTTTGTTGATAAATTTTCAGTACCTTCAGTTTCAGGCAAGTTGATACATAAATTATTGTAAATTGCTTATAAAAATAAACTTGCATATATGTGTTCTAAAAATTCAAAACAGAGTTAGCAAGTAGTTACCCATAACTTAAAATTATTTAGGTTCAAATAAAATTTTAGAAGCCGAAATGATATAATAACTTACAGATGTTTTAAAAGTCGAGGAATCTATTTTGCGCTGGAGTAAGTGTTTTTTTTTATAATTTCATACACGATTATACGTGTTTACTGATAGTTTCAATTGCTTATAAAAAATCACAGAATTATTAATTACGCTGTTGAAAATGTTTGTAATTTTATTATATATTTAATATACATTTGTGTATTAAATTTAAAACCTTAATATACGAAATCGCCATTAAGAGACAATGTATATTAAATTTAAACACTCAGTATTCGAAATCGCCATTGAGAGACTATGTATATTAAAGGCCGTAGCAGGATAAGCATGGTCTGGGTGCCCCCGCTCGGATGTGATCCATATTGCGGGGCTAAGTGGCTTCCCCTATAAGATGAATTTACCCCAAGTATAAACTAAAAAAAAAATTTACGAAAGTTATAAACAAATTTTGAAAAATCAAAAAATCCAATTTTCTTGAAAACGGCTTTACCGAATATGATGGTCAAAATATATGTTATAGAGGGTACTAAGGGAGTTTCGAAAAAAAATTCAAGAACCAATTCTGTTGATTATAAAAGGATAAAAAAATTATTAAAATTTTTGAATAATTTTTGTAAAAGTAAGTACTTCTGGAACAAAATAATTTTTCTTCTATATCATGCTCACATTCAAGGCATCAATATATGTATTTTTGCGGAAATGATCAAAGCATTACTTCATAGTTAAAAAAAATAAAAACTACTTTTTAGTCCCAAAAATGTATGCAATTCGATGATAATGAGGGGCCAACTTAATTTTTAGCTTATGACGCAGTAAGTTATATGTAATGGTGTAATAAAATTCAGATGCAACAGCATTATTCGACTAAAAACAAATTTTATCGTGAATTCCCCAGTCATAGTGTCCATCGATTATAAGTATATAGAAAAATACTTTTTTTTGCTTACTGCTGACATTCGCCAAACTAATTTCATGTTTGCCCAGGATGCGCCACGTGGAGGTCGCCAGTCAGATTCTCATCCGCTAATTTATTTACACTATATACAACTGTATACATAATGTATTAATAACTTACCAAAACATATATACACTATATACACACACGATACCCAACAATTTACATATATACACTTCATATGCGCAAAAACTATGTATATTATTTTGAAGCTGCGTATTAGTCATCGTCACTGCTTCCTTCGATGACAGAATGAATATTCTGTGTATAATAATAATGTATATAGTGTATATATGTTTTGTTAAGTTATGCAAACAGTATGTATATAGTTGTATACAATGTAAATAAATCTTGGGATGATAATCTGACTGCCGACCTCCACGTGGTGCATCCTGGGCAAACATGAAATTAGTTTGGCGAATGTCAGCAGTAAACAAAAAGAAGTATTTTTCTATGTACTTATAATCGATGGACACTATGGCTGGGAAATTCACGAGACATTTCAGGGGCCAAAAACTAGTTTTATTTTTTTTTAACTATGAAGTAATGCTTTGATCATTTCCGCAAAAATATATATTGATGCCTTCAATGTGAGCTTGATATAGAAGAAAAATGGTTGGTGTTCCAGAAGTACTTCCTTTTAAAAGAATTATTAAAAAATTTAATTAATTTTTTTATCCTCTGATAATCAACAGAATTGATTATTAAATTTTTTCGGAACTCCCTTAGTACCCTCTATAACATATATTTTGACCATCATGATCGGTAAAGCCGTTTTCGAGAAAATTTAATTGTTTGATTTTTCAAAATTTGTTTGTAACTTTCGTAATAATTTATTTTTCAGTTGATACTTGGGGTAAATTTATTTTACAGGGGAAGCCACTCGCCCCAGCAATATGGAATACATCCGAGCGGGAGCACCCATACCATGCTTATCCTGCTACGGCCTTTCATATATCGCATATTGTGATTATTTAATAAAGAAGACCGACTTTTGCACTTTACACGAATCATCAACAATTTTGGCATTGTTTTTCTATTATATAAAATAAAACTGATTTAAATAGCACTTTTGTTCCGCAAAACTTCTGCATTTCAGGTTACAGGTCAGCCTTTCTAGCAATCACCTGAAGTAAATACCCTCACAAAGTTATAATGGGAAGCTCTCAACTCGGGCTCATTATTATCCAAGGTTTCAGGTGCAATTTACTCTACTGACACTGTTTTTATAAACTAGGTATTGCTCGCCACACTTTTATGCACTGGCCATACTCCCATACTTTCCTCAACGTCCATGCCTTTTTTTATGCAAGCTGTCATGTTTCTGTGGCTTCCTATGTCTCTTCAAATTAGGTCTCATTGACACATTCTGACCATTCATTACGCGGTCTATCCCTGGACATAATGCCATTTACTTTACCTTGACGCACTTTTTTCGTTGCTCGTTCATATCCTTCATTCTATCAACATGGCCGAAACATCTTAAGCAATTTATTTCCCTTTACACACGGTGGCGAGTACATACCACATTGACTGTGCGAACTAATAAATCTATGCATAGAAGTAGGAGAAGCCCCAGGTGATTGGAAAAAGCGATTATCGTGCCAATATACAAAAGAAAGGAAGATAAAAGCGACTGCAAAAATTACAGAGGGATCAGCTTACTAAGTACCGTAAGTAAAATATACTCAAAGATACTTATTCGTAGGGTAATGAAAAT
>JAAAKG020063310.1:0-17724 GCA_010014905.2 Druon quercuslanigerum | reverse complement strand
TAAAAAAATTATTTGGGATTTATAACACTTTTTATGTAGAGGATATGATTAAAATATTCCTTAATACACAGGTTTTGGTTAAAATTATGATTTGTGTAATTTGTATTACAATCTCATCACATACCAGCTAAACGCACCGCGCTTCAGCCGATTCATCGATCTGGCGCATGGACGCGTCTTCTTTAACAGTCTGAAAAACGCTTAAATTGACCTTTTCCTATAAAATGCCCTGTATATTTTTTTAGAGGAGGAATTAAACTTTTTTTATGTTACGAAAAAAAAAATATTAAAAATGTCAAATTATGAAAAAACATTGAAAACAAGATAAAATTTAAGAAAATCGGTATAAATATTCATTAAATATTTTTCGCATAATTTTTTTCGAAAAGTACGGAAAAAATGCTAAAGGAAACATATATGTCCGTTTTTGACAACAATAAATTGTTGACTTTATAAATTTATGAAAACGCTCGTGCAGAAAAAAAAGCTAAACTTTGAGCCCCTGGATCACTGCAACCTGTGCATATTAAGGCCCTCCCTTTTTCACATTTAATGTACTCCAATACCCCAACAACTTCAATAAGTTTTATCAAAATCTGAGACATGAACTTTTCGAGGTGGGAACACATGACGTATTTTGCCCTATAAATAAACTATATATTTAATGGTTCGCATCGGGTTTGTTTTAATAAATTGGTCCAACAGTTCTTAAATGTCAATATTTTCCACTTCACTAGAGTAAATGCTCAAGATCGTCAGATGATTCAATTTGTTTCACTTCATGGTAGAGCGTAATTAACTTTTCAGTCTGTTTAGAACTTAAAAAGATCTTTTATTAATACAAGAAGATCTCTCGATACTTGGATGTAACGAACAAACTCGGGTAAAATATCTGCGCACCAGTTGTTACCTTTCAAAAAACTCACTAAATATTTCAATAAAAAAAATTTTCACATTGTTTTTTCTAACGATACACATAAACTTGGATTTGTTATCCACCAATCGCTGCTCATCAAAATCATCCTGATAAAAATCAATGATTTCACTTAAATTCGTCCATAGACCGATCGCAAAAAGTTCCGTTATTTGTGTTTTCCCAAATCTTCTAAAACTTTAAATCGCGAGGCGAATTCAAATTGAAAGAAACTGTTTTAACTGTTTGATGCGAGTCAATTCGGACAGTTGACGATCTTTATTTAAAATGTCTACCCTATCGAAAATGTTAATCAAACAATTGAATAGAAAAAATAATTCAAAGAATGACATTTGGATAAAAAACCCGGACGTTTTTTCTGTAAGAACATAATCGAAAGTCATATCCATTATAACTTCCTTAAGAGACTTCATGCGGGATTTTTTAATTATCTCGAATGCTTTTTGACAATTTTATTTTCAGGAGCCATCTACTGGGGCAATTAGCTACGAGGCTTGGACTTTTTGTTTCGAATTCCTAATCTATTTCTAAATGTAGTTCCACCAATCGCAACAATTTCTTTGGTGAATTTCTTACCAAATTAATCATTTTTTTAGTGACTCTAATGAAATTTCGCACTTCCGAAACTTATGCCATAACATCATGACCAACCAAATTTAAGTTTTCCGCTTTACAATAAAAATATAAAGCTTGAGGTTCATCTTGTCGTAATCGCATTTGCAGACCCATTATGTATACCTGTTTGTAGCGCCGTTATAACATTGTCCTCTAAGTTTGTTAAGTGGCATACGAAATGTAACCAAGACATCTTTGATAATATCAGTTATCGTTGAAGCCGTTGTGTGAAATATATTCCAAGACGTTGTCTTCTCTCAATTTGTGCAGAGCTTCGGCGCTTTCCACGTGTAAAAAGTTTGTAAAATGTTTTTTCAATCTATCAGTTCCTTTATTCCAGTGGCTAAATCCAAAATCCAATCAGGCTTCTTTTGATTAAATGAGGTGTAAATCGAGATTGAATATCAACTTTTTCTCTCACGCTTCAGTGCAAATAGCACAAATTACATTTGTCGTCTTATTCAGTTGGAGCCAAGCATGTTTTTGCTGCCACGATTTCAATGAAATTGGCACTTGCGGTGAAGTTGGCGAGTAGAACGCAGTGATTCTAAAAATATGTTTTTTTATTTGTAATTTATGTTACAAATTCCCAGAAAGCCAAGAAAAACGAGTCTACGGCTATTTTCAGGGTAAAAGTCTCTGAGTCAAGCTTCTTCTCTCTAAGTCAGGGGCCAAATTTTCATCGCAGCACCCTAGCAGGTCGTGATTGAGTCACTCTGTTCATCTGAAAGCCCTGAGATTCAACCGATCCACCGCATTGACTCCATTTTCATCGGCACCCCAAGCCTACTGCTTCGAATTGAACTTACTATTAATCGTTATCTATAATTATATTACACATTATATATACATTATAATACTATTTAGTATTATCACTGTTGTTACCATGAGAAGCTAGGGAAAAGGTTTCGTACATCCTTGTAGAGCCCTGCATGCAATGATAAGGCTGCGTACTCTGAGATGTCGCTCGGTATTCCAGAATAACGGTTCGAGAACCTCAACCAGGTGCCATTCATCTTTTTGCACATTTTTGGACGCCTCCGTCTGGGGGTTAATTCCTTTGCTATCACCCTTGGATATTTGTCCTCGACTGCCTATTAATTTTTGTAAATACATTTAGCAGAAACTTTTGGGAAAGGATTCTCTATCCGCAACTCGAGGACGCGTTATAAATAGTTATATATATATATATATATATATATATATATATATATATATATATAGTATACTAAATTGTTAAAGCAAATGTTCTTTTTTCGGCTAACTGCACTTTACTATCTGTAATTTAAAATAAAAAGTAATGTTATCATTTTATAGTAAAAGAAAATACTGAATTAGGATTCAGAAAAATTCAGAGCTGTTGCTTTATTTAGTTATTTGTCAAAAATAGTACAAAATTAAGGAACAGGTATGTAGAAAAAATCATTATTCCTTTTTTTTATGTTCCATATGTTCATCATGTTCCGAATGTTCTTTATGTTCGTGCTGCCAAGAATGTTGTGCTGAATGTTCATGCTGCCAAGTATGTTGTTTAGGGTGTTCATGATGCCAAGAATGCCTTGAATGTCTCTCATGTCCAGCATATCCAGGACGATCATTATTAGCACATAGATTTCCAAAAGTCTGCAGAAAATGTGTTAATCTTCCGAGAGATTCCCTTCCTTTAGTAGCGGAATATCCTTCAGGATATCCCGCTCCTCCAATCCCGGAATAACCTCCAGGAGATTTCGTTCCTTCAATACCGGAATATCCTTCAGAATTTCCTGATTTCCTCGTAGTTAAATATTTCTCATGATACTCCGTTCCCACTGGAGGAGGAATTGATGATTCAGCTGGTTGGTATCTTGTTGCTGGTGGGTATGCTCCTGCTAGTGGGTGTCCTGCTGCTGGTGGGTATCCTCCTGCTGGTGGGTTTCCTCCTGCAGGTGGGTATCCTCCCGGTGGTGGGTATCCTCCTGCTGGTGGGTATCCTCCTGCAGGTGGGGTTCCTCCTGCAGGTGGGTATCCTCCCGGTGGTGGATATCCTCCCGGTGGTGGGTATCCTCCTGGTGGTGTGTTTCCTCCTGCTGGTGCTCCAGCAGTTCCAGGATTTTTATCTATCTGTGTCTTTTTGTTTCGTAATGCCTGACCCATATCTGTACCTATTGTCTGGCCCATGACAACTGCAGAACCCACTAAAACACATATATTTCTAATAGCTAGATACTTGCCTAATTTAATGTATTTAAACATAAATATATTTTAATTCGCCTTCATCGGTCTCGTGTTATAAAATGTTATGAGTTTCAAAAATTTGTAAGATTTGTAAGGATTTGAATAGATTTCAAGGAATTTACAGTATTGCAAACGATTTCAATAGTTTTTAAGTGAATTTATAGAATTTACAAGGATTTCAATTATTTTAAAAAGTATTTAAAGATTTTAATTTGAGGGATTTAAAATAATTTTCATATTTATTTATAACATTTTATAATACTTTTACACATAAAATATAATTTCACACAAAAGAAGGTATTTGTATGCTTTAAAAGATTTAAAGATAATTAAAAATATTATGGTTAATATGCCGTTTTAAAGAATTTCCTTGAATTTCAAACGTTTTCTAAGGATTTCACAGGATTCATAAGACTTAAAATATTTTTAAATATTTTAAGGAATATAATATGATTTTATATAATTCCACGGTGTGCCAATGGATTTGGTAACATTTCATGAATTTCAAAGATTTATTCATAAAAATTGAGAGATTTTAAAGTACTACAAAAATCTGAAAGGGCTTAAAGAGGTTTTAAACCACTTTAAGGATTTTAGGGTATTTCACAAGGATTTGTAAAGCACCTAAAAAATTTTGACATTCTAAAGGATTTGAAAGGATTTGAAATATTTGAGGGTATTTTGAACTATTCCAATGAATTTTCAAGAGATTTAAAAAATTATAAGTAATGTCCAAGAATTTTCATGATTTGAAGGAATTTAAAAAGATTTTGCCTGGTTTAAAAAAATTTCCTACATTTGCACAAGGTTTTGAAAGGTTTTATTCAAGCAGCTTAAAGTTATAGGATATTTTAAGATTCCAAGAAATATTTGAATGATTTTACTAGATTTTAAAAGCTCTTAGGGTATTTCAAGAAATTTCCCAGGATTTAAGGAAATATCATTAGATTTCACAGAATTTCATAGGGTTTTCAATAGGTTTGACCGTATTTCTATAAATTTAATAGAAGTTCACAAATTTACAAGGTTTTAATTTGTATTTAAGTTTTATTTGATAAATTTTTTAATTGATATTAAAAGAGTCATGAATCGTTGAAAACGATAGTATCCACACAAAAACTACTGATTTTTTTTGCATGTAGTGACATTTAAAAATTAGAAATCTCCTAAACTAATTAAGTTTAAGTTCAATGTAGGCGATATCAAAACAAAATTTTCTAGTATTTCTAATCATCCTACTTACATGATCGTAGATTCAGTTACTGCACAGATATTTGTTTTTAGAGTGAAGTATGAATTTTCGCATAGTCGAAGGAAAGTAGCTTAACTTCTTGTGGGTCGTTTATCAATACATAATTTATATATGGGATAGGAATTAATTTCAAAAAATACAAGAATTGTATTGAACTTACCTATAGGCAATTGAGCTGCATATGGTGCTGAATCTTTTACAACTGTTAAAAGAAAATGACTTCATTCAATTCGAATGTACGATAATGAATAATATTTATAATGCTTGAAGCAATGAAGAAGCAAATGTTCCCTCATAGTTAAAAAAAGAATTTAACTTACTTTTAGGTATTGCTTTAATTTCTTTCTTAATATCAGTTTCGAGATTTGAGAAAAATTTACCGGCTTTACTTGGATCTGATGAACATAATTCTGGAAAAATCAAAAAAAGATTTTTATATTTACGTCGCTGAAGTATAATTTAAACGGAATAAGAAGGTATCGTCAAACGGTATAATTTCCGAAATCTGAGGTGGATCGGGACATTCCTAAATTAATATTGTAAATTACTTTAGGGGGTTTAAACCAGAATCTATAATCAGTTAAGGCTGTAACTGGTTCTACATTTTGGTTCAAACCCCCTTATATAAGCATATTTTGAATTTTAGACTACATCTCGAACGGTTAGAGCTCGGTCGTTTAGACCGACGCGCAATGCATATAATTGTAATATTAACCTCATTTGATGTTTATCTCATCGGGGCACCGTTTTTAACGTTATAGCAGTGATGTGTTATTATATTAAGATCTTGAGCGCTTAGCGTTCATACGTGTTCAGAAGCGTGCGATATATATCTTTAAAATAACTGCGCTTCGTTTCGACCTGACCTTATCTGCGCTCACGGAAGCATGTTTTGAATTTTAGACTTCATTTCGAGCGCTTAGCGTTCAGTTGGTTAGAACAGCACGCGATGTATATCATTGTAAGATTATACTTATTTGATATTGGTCTCACCGGGCCACCGTTTTCAAAGTTATAGCAGTGACGTTTTATTAAATTCAATTCTTGAGCGCTTAGCGTTCGGCAGTTTTGGGGTGCGTGCAATATACATCATTATCAAACCAGAATTTGGTACCTACCTCGCTCTGCCGTCGCCCCCTCCCCCAGCATATATAAGAATTCATTGTTTTCACAAAATTGAACGCGTACCGCCGTATAGCGCAAAAACTGTAAATTTTTATTAATTTTTACCCGTATCTTTCATTATCCACCGAAAGCCATTTTCCCATACATTTGGTGTGGGGTCCTTTACCTCACATATTTAAAATTACGCCATTTGATGGTAAATTAAAAAAATTTATTATCTTAGTTATATTACGTACTCATTAATATTATTGTACTTACTAATACAATTATCAAAGGGCAAAAATATCAGGAAAGTTTTTATGAGTAATTTCATATTTTTTATGATGAATGGTGATTTCTCCTACAATTTTTGCGTGCTTATACTGTCTAATTGCAAAAGAATAACTGTTATATATGTATACAGTTCACTGTTCCGTTGTTTGTGATAAAGATTGTACGTATTACGAAATACAGTGGAAAAATTTAGCATTGAGAGATAACTGAAATTCATACATATAATTTATTGCGCTTATATAGACAAACCATGACTCAATTCTTCTTGATTTAAAAGGTTCACGTATTTTACAATATACGAACTTAAATTTTCACGTGATCAGTGAATAAACTAGATAAATCTTTAGCACATAAAAATGTGTATAGGGCGCAGTGTAAGCTGAAGTAATAAATACCTTAAAAAATCTTAATTGAAAATCAATATCTTCGATTCGAAAAAATTGATTAATGTTAAAGACGTTATATTGATATTTAAGTAAAAAACTTAAATTTTTCAAATTTAACCTTTGAAAAATTTATCACTTCTAATCCTTTATATTCTTTCTTAATAGTTCCAGTCTAATGCTAATTTGTTCGATCCCAGGCTACGCGGCCTGATATTTTCTCGCATCGCACTTTGCGCTTGGCTACAGAACCTGTACCTTAAGAGTAATGGTTCAAGTTTCGACTTTGGTTCAAAAACAAAATCGATTTACTTAAGGTTCTGTTGGCATTCAGGGACACATTTTCATTACAATGCCCAAGCTCGATTATTTGTATGTATTTATAAAATTACCTAATAAATTATACAGGCACAATAATTTGAATGTTTAATTTGTACGTCTTTCTAGAAGCAATAATTTCTTTTCAAGACATTTTTTCACATCTCACGTTGTTTTATAAGAAGGACTTAAGATAATTTTGTAGCGCTTTTCAAAAACAACAATTAGTTTTTTTGACTCTTTGGCGTATGTCGAATATTTTGACTTCTATGTAAACTTACTAATAAGACTAGTAAGACTTACTAAATTTTATGAATAATACAAATATGGAATACAATAATTAAAAAATAACAATTACGTGTAATTTGATTAACTTATCGAGCGCTTATTATTGTTTCAATTTTAAGATATAATTTGACATTTTAATCAATTTAAGCTTTTCTTTTAATCCACCCCAGCGTCCATTTCGAATTAATATGAGACGCATATGGAAATGCTGGTTAAATTTCCCCAACATTGTTAATGGGTCATTTGTTAAAAATTTTCTGCTAACAATTAAAATTATTTTATTCAACGTGTAGAGAGGATAGAATTCCAAGGCCCATATGAATTATATGAAAACAAAAAAGATTGAAATAGATACGTTAAGAAGACAGATCCGCCTTATGATCAGCTTCGTTCTAGATTTTTCTTCTCTAATTCGCATGACTATGATACGACGTTTTTTGTAAACATCATTTGAAGATAAAGTTCTGTTCTCGTATATTGATGTATCTTTATTACTTATTCACGAATATGGTTATTAATCGAATTGTATATCGATACCAAATTTTCCACGAGACTGACCACTTTTTCATCTCTTTCAGGGCTAAATAATTTTCAAAGTTAGACGATGAAAAAATTACGTTTTCAAAAACAAAACTTTGCTTCAAATGTGTTGTTTATTTCTTCAAAATAATTACACACACAACATTTATACAAGTCATTTACATACATGCTCCTCGCACCTACTACTATTTTTTCTATTCATTGTGTTTATCTCTACTGTAAGAGAGCCTTTTCATTTAAACTATAGTCTTCAAAACATTCGCAAAAGAGTAAAAATAATTTGCCTTAAAAAAATACAATACTATTTCAAAAATGGTTCTCGTAGATGCATGACTAAAGAGTTTAGAAAAAAGTGCAACAGTCTAGCATTAATTTAAGAGAAGATAGTTATGAACATTAACCATTTTTTTAATCAATAATATTTGTTAAATTGCATTAATTATTATCTCTCTAAGTGAGAAGTGGACAAAAAGACAAAAATTTCAAAAAACCGCACCCACATAGCATTAGTGTAGGAGAAGATAGTGATACACCATAATAATTGGTTTAGAAAATTAGGTTTTGTAATTTCAATGATTATTATTACCTCACTCTTAGTATAAAGTGGACAAAAAGTTGAAAATTTGAGAAAAATTGCAAATATCTAGCTTTGCTATAGCAGAAGATAGTAAAAAAAAAAGTTAAATTGTTTAAAAAATAAGGTTCGTTAAATGGCAATAATTAATACCTCCCGCTTATTGAAAAGTGGATACAAAAGGAGAAAATTATGGAAAAATGTAAATTCCTAGCTTTATTCTAAGAGAATACTGTAATAAATATTAATAAATTGTTCAGGAAATTATCTAGTTATAATTAATTTATTTGTTGATTCACTCTGATAGAAAAGTTAATAATAAGTTGAAAATTTGGGGAAAACAGCGAAATGCTAACTATGTTCTAAGAAAAAATTGCCAAAAACTATAATAAGTTCTTTAAACCATTTATATAAATACCGAAATATTAGTTGAGAGTACTAGTTTCTGCAGAAAAACAATTTATATTTTCTAAAAAGCGATATTTGAAACAATTGGTTTTAATATATGATATTTGAAATAAACTTGTAAAAAACTCTGAGAAATTAAAATAGAAATAAAAACGTGAATAAAGAACATGGAAACTGCATTTTTCCAATTTTGATTATAAAAATAGTATCTAAGTTGGCGAATTCAGTTTCCATAAATTCCAAATTACTACAATTAAAGTTTAACTAAACTTGGACTAATCTCTAAGAACGTATATCAGAGATATAAACCTTAATACATTAAATGGTAATTCTGAAATCAGTCCCTTTTCTTACGAGATGTCTTGGAGCCAAAAGAGTATGTGAGCAAAAATTGGTGCCGATTATTAAGAAATGTGGATTTTTATATGTATCGTACTCTAAATACCTGCCGGGGGGCTCCAAATATACGTGTTGGTAATTTGATTCGGATTGGCCAAAAACTGCGACTCTGCCTCCCCCTCCTATCTTCAACTCTCCTATTTCCCCGTCACCATATTCTTACGATATGTCTGCAAGCCCAACGAATATGTGTGAAAAATTTGGTGCACATTGTCAAAAACAGGATTTCCATAAGCATAATGCAGAGGCGAGCACGACCCGAGGCAGTTCTTATCAAACCGGCCGAGGGTGTGAGCTACGCGGAGGTCCTCAGGGACCTCAAGCTGAAAGTCAGGCCTGATGCCCTTGGCGTAAAAGTCAGCGAGGTTAGGCAGACTAACAGTGGAGATGTGCTTGTAGAGCTCAGTCCTGCAACGAAAGGCAGAGCTCAGTTTTCAGCAGCCATTAAGGAGGTGCTTGGTGAGGCGGGTAACGTGAGCGAGCTCACACGCCGCACCAAGGTCGAGGTCTTGGACCTCGAACCATTTACCGATACTGAGGAGGTCGAATCGGCCGCAAAAAGCTACTTCGGTAACAGAACGGTGGGAAAGGTTAGGGTCAACATCACGAAAAAGCCTTTCAGAGGCAATCTGAGGGCTTACGTGGAGCTGACAGAAGATTTGGCGAAGAGACTGGTGCGCGTGGGACACCTGAAGGTGGGGTGGGTGTCCTGTCGCGTACATATGGAGATGGAGAGGGTTCTTTGCTACCACTGTTTAGGCTTCGGCCACATGGCAGCCGGTTGCGGGGGCCCTGATTGAGCAAAGTTCTGCTGGAGATGCGAGATATTTAGTTGTTGATAGGATTTCACACGCATTAGAGTATCCAAATGCAGTAAGCATTTTATCAGAGGTGACCTTAAAAGCATGACCTTAAGATATGTGATCTACATATGGTGCTGTAGAAAATCTTTTCGACAGTTTTCTAGCTGTTCTCTTATGGTCTTGTTCTGTATAGTGAAAAAATGTTATACTAGGGAATTTTTTTTCGGCCCAGTTAAAAAATTCACTAGAATTTAGAATAGCTTGATTTCCTCTGCCTTGTGAGCTAGCGCGTCCTGCATGATGCTTTAATGATCCAACTATTCCGTCAGGAGTTGCCTTACCATGAGCTGTAGCATTATTATGCCCTTCTGCCTCAATGGAAAAATCTTCTTTGCGGTTCACTAAATTAGCCATTTGGAAACAATTTTTGAAATGCTGCTTTGCTCCATCCGTCACATAAAAAAGTTTTGTTTTAGTAAATTTTTTTCTCATAGCAGGTATTAAATATGTTTGTGATAAATACACAGCCATTGTGTCATGAGTTGTGTATTGGGACAGTAATACAAAGCTGCAGTATTGTAGTTCTTGGTCTTCTTTGTAGAGTAGTACAGCAACGAATATGCTACATTGGTCGTTGTCATAATGAAATGGTTGCGCAGCGTTCTGAGCGACATATGCGTTATTTTCCGAATAGTCCATTTCCAAAAGACCCTTATTTGGTTTTAAATGGTTTGTAGATCTTTTATGAATTTTGATTGTTCCTTAGAGATGAATGCACTTTTTTTTCAAAGTGCACCTGTCGGTTGTGTGCCAGATGCTGTAAATGATATTTATTTCCAGTAAAATATTTTTCCACTATACTGAACAAGACCATAAGAGAACAGCTAGGAAACTGTAAAAAAGATTTGCTACAGCACCATCAGTAGATCACATATCTAAAGGTCATGCATTTAAGGTCGCCTCTAATAAAATGCTTACTGCATTTAGATACTCTAATGCGTCTGAAATCCAATCAACAACAAAATATAGCTAAAAAAAGTAAGTACTGAATTTTCAGAGGGGCATTATCCCAAAAATTGAACCCAAAAAAGAAGGAGATCCATCGACATTATTTTTTTAAAACCTTGTTCATTGCAAATCTCGATTTTTTTTCGGTCTTTCGGCCGCTAGTTTGAGCAGTCATTTTGAAATTTTTCAAAAGGCCTTACTTGCGTCGAAAGAGGGATCAGTAACGAATATTTTAAGCCCGAGATCATTAAAATCTGTTCACAGGACTTATTGGCAGAGCTTTGTTCCGTTTGGAAAAGAACGTCCCATACATATATATATTAGGGTGTGCCAAAAAAGTCGGTATATTTTTTTTTTTGCTTTCACCCAAAAATATCTCAAAAGATGCCCAAACATAGATCTTTAAGTTTTTCCGTCTAAATAACATGAAAACCCGGTTTTGTACCACTTTTTTCCCTGAAACCTGTGAAAAAATTTGGTACAAAAAGTTATATTGGGTCAAATTTTTATCTTCAATATTTGACTTTTTACATAGCTTTGATTTTTTAATTTTCGGTTAAACGGCAAATTTGTATTACGTCCGAAATTCTAGAAAAAATTCGTCCTCGAATTTTTCGTATCGTCAATCACAACAAAGTTACAGGCTCTTAAATATTTCTGTCTAATTATCAATACTTCAGTTCGTAAAAGCAAAAATTTTAAAAAGCTCAACGTGTAAACATTTTCAAGTCGATCTAGGCAACGGGATGGGCGATATCGATCCTCAACAGCACAAATTTGTATTTTATATAGTAGATTGACGATTCTAAATAAAATTGATAAGACGGTATTTTTGTTATGAGATATACGTGGAGCTCGCGGAACCTGCGAATATATTTTTAAAAAAAGAAGAAAAAAAACTATTTGCTTGTTTGTTAATTATAATTAATTTCCAGGTGGTATACATGCATATTTTAAAAAAAACTGCATTAGTCTACTGGGCAAGCCCTACCCCCCACGTACGTTTTTTATTATTTCTCGATAACTTATAGTGATTTGATTTTTATATTTACAGGGATTTGAGAGAATATTGTAAGCAACCTATACTCAAAATTAAAGAAAATCAAAAATGATATATTTTTACACGCAGTTTAAAAATTTACTTTTAAAAATTTCAATTTTATTTGCAAAAAGGATGTCTTTAAAACTACATGTAGCTTTTACTTCAAACGTTTGATTTATGGTGATTCGATGCATTCCGTACAAATCTCGGGTATCGCATTTCGCAAACGATTAAAGTATGTCAAAAATGTGAGATTTTCGACATTGTGTTAAGCTCTAGATCAGCCTTGAGATTGAGCAAATGGTCTGGATTAGGCCTGGTCAAAAGTGGAATCTTGTGTTTTTCTAGCATAAGGCCATCTACAGGATATCCTAGTCTCTGATGGACCTGGGCATCTCTGAAAGTGCACTGGATATTATCTCTATAACTACCGGTGCAGAGAGTGATGTGTCAATGACTTCCTACTTGACCGAGTTACGAAACTTCGGGTGTTCTCCGTATTAAGAATGTCTAAATAAATGGTAGAAGAGACTGTTATTGAGGTCCCCAAGAGCCTCGTCTGACACTCAAGAATTTGCACAACTAGGAGATGTTTGATTCCTCGCACTGTGTCCTCTTCCTGAGGCCTATCGTGACTGACGATTCGCCAGGACGCTGTCTTAAGTAAGGGGTTGAATTCCTTCAACCGCTGGAGTACCACAGACAGGTCTTCATGTTAACCCGGAAATCAAGAATTAGCCCTCGCCATCTTTTGGAGCACCACTATTCAGAGATGTACCGTCCCAAGGCCTTGGCTCGAACACAGCCTTGTGTAACTAAGCTTTAGCCGCTGGGTCGTTTGCTACAAATACAAAGACCCCTCCCCTACAGAAGGAGGTCTTGATTTTTGGCCATTGATCTGGGGATAATTTTTCGAATGCCCCTAACGGAGCCTTCCTGAGCTCCTCTGGGCGGCTACAGGTCCAGCCCTCGACGACTCCTTGTTTGTCGGCTGCTGCACTGCCTTGTGCCTTGTCCCTCGTGCCTTACCCCCCCCCCCCCCCCCCCGATGGGGAGCCCTTCAAGCCCCTTCCTCGCTTCTGAGACTCAGTGCTGTTTATCAAAATTGTGGTCGCCGATGTTCTAGGTACCGCAGCTATTTCTCTGGCCTGCTGCGCCTGCCTCTTCAGCCTTCTTTCCAGGGAACTGTTGATGCATTTACTTTTTTGGGGGGACTCATTGGCCGCTCCCGTTTCCATAACCTCATTCAGAGGGACCGTCAATCCCGCAGCTCCCGGAAGAGCTGGGTGCACAGCCGCTTCCTGAATTTGGCTTGCCGGTAAGACAGATTGGGAGGAAAGAGTTATGGTCAACCCGTTAGGGCCCAAACCACTTTCCCCCCTCCGACACGTCCCTTTCTCCTTTTTATTTTAGTTTTAATTTGGTATTTTCCATTTTGATTCCTATGAGTAGCTAATGAAATAAAAGGCCTGCCACTGCAGAGCCCTGCATGCAAGGGTGAGACTATTTACTCGAGCTCAAACTCAATAAATATCCGTTCGCAGGCCACCATACCAACGGAGGGCTGTTTCTTGGTCGCTGTGCTCGTTTGCTATTCACTGAGGTACTTTTCATCCCTATGTCACACACGCTTCAGCCAACTTAACAACTACTAGGTCGTACAGGCCTAAGGTGAGGTGCTCCATATATAAAACCTAGAAAAATTCGCGCTTCAAAGAAAAAAATAGTTGGAAGGATGTCATGTTCATGACTGTCATGTAGCCTTTTGCGGACAGGGATTATTCTGGCATCGTGTCTGTGCGACAAGTCATCCCTGAGTCGATCAGTTCACTCAATAGTATAAGCATCTCAACGGTCCGTCGCGGGTTTTTCAACCAAATTATGTTTAGAACCATAGTAAGGCGAACTGAGAAAATAGATATATGTGTGGGAGGCAAGGCAAAGCGAAAAAGCTAAGGCGATGCGAGCAAGTGGTCTTAGAGATAAGGCTTTACAGTCCAGAAAGCCAAAAGAACCAAAATATATATATATATATATATATATATATATATATATATATATGCGGCATTCTTTTTGAAATCGATCACCCCTTTATCCAAAGAACGGTCGCACCAAGTGGCCTTTTGTCAGAAGAAAACATGGCGGACCTGAAGTGCTTACATGAATCTGCCTTCTCTTGGTATTGAAACTTTCCAAAATGATGAAACTGAAAACGTCTCATTGCCCCTAAACAGCGATCTTTCGGTTATTTTTGTTTTAAGAAAATCATATCTTGGGCCCACAGAATGCGCTTTTGATGTACCAGACGGGAAAATGTTTGCTTTTGCATGAACTTTTAAGAAAAAATTAGTCTGGTACATCAGAGGCTGCTGATTATTGCCAAAAACCGGGCCTAATCTAAAATTATGTAAAATTAACCAGTTTTTGGCGATTATCTCACTGAAACTCACACTTTCTTGGACTAATAGTTAATGCATATTATAGATCTCGAAAGAATACATCGAATTCATGTCACTCATGTTCATTAAAGACCACAAAATTACTCTACAAATATGAAATAACGATGTTTTTCTACCATCCCATGTTTTTTCCTGATAAAAGGCAATTTAGTACATAAAATATAGATACTATAAGCTAACTTTTCCGGCCTGGTACAATATTTTTAATGGTTATCATGTTTGTAAGGGGGGGGGGGTGATCGATTTCAGAAAGAATGCCCGTCGTGTATATATGTATTTGCTGCATTATTTTTGAAATCGATCACCCCTCTATCCAAAGAATGGTGGCACCAAGTGGCCTTTTGTCAGAAAAAAACATGGCGGACCTGAAGTTCTTACATGAATCTATCTCCTCTTGTTATTGAAACCTTTCAAAATGATGTAACTGAAAACGTCTCATTGCCCCTAAACAGCGATCTTTCGGTTATTTTTATTGCGAGAAAATCATATCTTGGGCCCATAGAATGCGCTTTTCATGTACCAGGCAGGAAAATGTTTGCTTTTGCATGAACTTTTAAGAAAAAATTAGTCTGGTACACCAGAGGCTGCTGATTATTGCCAAAAACCGGGCCTAATCTAAAATTATGTAAAATAACCCAGTTTTTGGCGATTATCTCACTGAAACTCACACTTTCTTGGACCAATAGTTAACGCATATTATAGATATCGAAAAAATACATCGATTTCATGTCACTCAAGTTCATTAAAGTCCACAAAATAACTTTAAAAATACGAAATAACGATTTTTTTCTACCATCCCATGTTTTTTACTGACAAAAGGCCACTGAGCACATAAAATATAGACACTATAAGCTAACTTTTCCGGCCTGGTACAATATTTTTAATGGTTATCATGTTTGTATAGGGGGAGGGGGGGGGTGATCGATTTCAGAAAGAATAGCCCTCGTGTATATTTATATATTCGTAGGCATTTTGCAGAATCCGGCATTAGGCCTAATGCCCGGGCAATAGGCCTAATGCAGGCAGTAACGGAATCTACCTGCGTCGACCTTTCTTTCATCTAATTCCATGAATCCATGTTGGCTTTTAGCCACCTCCATGTACTCACAGCTTAATTCTTAAAGTGCTCTATTAGGGACTGTCCATAAATTACGTAACGCGTTTTTCTTCTGTTTATATCGTTGTATCCCTTTTGGCTGTGAGGCAATTTCATTCTTGTCTTTATTTAAACAAAATAAAAACGCGTTACGTAATTTATGGACAGCCCCTTATATGAAAAATAAGTTGCGTATCCCGATAGATGCTTTTGAGGTATTTATCACATCTTGCCTAACTTGTTATCTCAAAAGCGCTGTTTCCGGGAAAGGTGGGTTTGTAAAGCCTATAGTTTCTTACGGATTTAATTTTCGTGGTCAAGTAGATGTGATAGATTTTTAATTTTGTCCAGATGGTGAGTACCACTGGCTGATGAACCATTAAAATCCAAGCACGTTGCTGATGTAGTAGCTGTCGTTATGAAAGAATTAGTAGAAATTAGTCAAAAAAAACTGGTCGCTTGGATGCTAGGAAGTGCAGGTAAAGAAAAAGCATTCAGTAAAATACATAAAAGAATTTAAGGTTTCATTGAATTTCATATTTCAATAATGCCCATTAAACATTGTAAATAATAATTACATGTTTTGGAGGTGAAGAGATGCGTTACTCTTTTAACCATGTACCTCAACTTCTGAACGTTGAAATTTACCACCTTAAAAAATTCTTAACCTAACCTTAAACAAGAGTGTACAACCCGAAAATGCACGAGCACGAACCCGAGCGTCCCCCCCTGACTTCACGATTAGTGTCAAATATCTGGCTTATCTGGCCTTATCTAGCCTTATCTGGCTATTAGGAGTTTTTAAGTAAACTGAATTTAGCAGGGTGTCAAGAGAATGAAAGAAAGTTCATACGAAAATTGTAAATGCTTGTTTTGTAATGAATTCTAAGAGAAAAAAATTAAGGAACATAATTCTTATTAGGCCTTCTTCTGCAATTCTGTTACTCTTTTTTTTTTAGTTTACGTGGGTTTAAAAAATTTACTTATAAATTTGAGTAATTTTGGGGAATATTTAGAAATTTTGAAACGATTTGATAAGAATTCAAACTTGTAAAGGTTTTTGAAAGCATTTTATAAGGTTTAACTAAAATGAATTAATTTAATTAATTTAACGAAATGAATTAAATAATTTTTTATTTTTAAAAATTAATTTTAAGAGATTATTTTAAAACATTTCAAAACATTACAAGATATTTCAGAAATTCTCAAAGAATCCAAAAAATTTCAAAGGCAATTTTTTTAATTTTGCACAATTAAAGAAAATCAGGAAAAACTTGAACAATTTTTAAAGATCAGAAGGCTTAGAAGGTCTGACAAGAATAGAAAAAAAATTATTTTCATAATATTTGTATGAAAAGTGTTAATGATTTTTAATTTTAGAAAAATGTACATCAAGAGAAAATTAAAAAAGGTTTTCAAACTCATCAAACGATTTCCTAGAATTTCGAAAAACAGTGTTTAAGGTATTAAAGCAAAATGTTTCAATTAAGTTAGATTTAAAGAGATTTAAACGGATTAAAGAAGAAATTAAGCTTTAGAAGAGTCTTAGAAACGTAGGATAAACTGTAGGACCTTTAAAAATGCTTGGGAAAGTTTAGAAGATCGTATGGCAATCATTTACAGTTTGAATGATTTTTAAAAATTATGATAAAAATTCGAAATAGCTAACAATAATTTAAATATTTAATAAAGAAATCAACAACCAAAGTTTTTTTAGTTAAATTGTTTAATTTCCAAGAAATAAATAAACTTTTAACCAGTTTATACGAAAAGAAAAGAAGTTTTACAAAAAAAAAAGTATTTTTAACCAAAGAAATGAATTCTTAATTAAAAAAGATAAATTTTCAAATATGAAGGATAATTTTCTATTTAAAAAATACGAATTTTCAACTAAAAATGATCATTTTTCTCAAAAATTTCAACAAAATTGTTAAATTTTCAACTTTAAAAATGAATACTAAAACTATAAAAATAAGTATTTAACCGAAAATGG
>JAAAKG020063299.1:0-13087 GCA_010014905.2 Druon quercuslanigerum | reverse complement strand
ATTCTACTAGGTCAATAGCAATAATTTTTTGAAACAAAACAGAATTGATAATAAATTATTGAAAGAAATTCCATTTGTTTAAATATTTGAAATTAAATTAACCAGCGTTTATAAATATTCAATCAGAAGAACAGTAATAATTTTAAAAAAGTAATTTGTTTGAAGAATTACAAATTAATTAACAATAACTAATAAGCATTCCGCTATAGAAAACGTAATCCTTTTTAATAATACAAAAAAAAAGAATTTTCGAAATGAAAATTCTTTAAAGGTATCTCATTTGTTTTAATAATTGAAAATTAATTAACCAATTTTTATAAATATTCGAATAAATAAATAGTAATACTTATTTACGAAGTAAAAGAATTTTAAAACCAAAATTTTCAAATAAGTTTAATTTATTTAAATAATTGAAAATTATTGATCGACTGTTAATAAATATTCTACTAGGCCAATAGCAATCATTTTTGGAAAAAACGCATTTGAAAAAAAATTATTTAAAGAAGTTCCATTTCCTTAAATATTTCAAAATAAATTAACCAATGTTGATAAATATTCCATCAGACGAACAATAATAATTTTTTTTTAATTAGAATAAAATGATATAAACAAATGTCATTTGTTTAAAAAATTACAAATTATTTGCTTATGTTAATAGGCATTCCACTTAAGAAAAGGCAATACTTTTTAATAAAAAAAAAGATTTTTTGAAGAAAAAAAATTATTTGAACGAATTCCATTTGTTTTAATAATTGAAAATTAATGAGCAATATTTATAACTATTCCACCAGACCAAGAGTATTAATTTTATTTTTAAAAAAAGTTTTCAAAAAAATTATATAAATAAATGGACTTTTTAATAGAAATTCAAAAATTAATTTAACAACGTTGTTCAACATTCCACTAAAGAAATAGTTATACTTTTTTATGTAACAAAAGAATTTTAAAACCAAAATTTTTAAACAAGTTCTATTTCATTAAATAATTTAAAATTATTGAACCACTGGTAATAAATATTTTTCTAAGTCAATAGCAATAATTTTTTGGAAAAAAACGCGTTTAAAAAAAAATTATTCAAAGAAATTCCATTCGTTTAAATATTTGAAGATAAATTAACCAATGTTGATAAGTATTTCATCAGACCAACAGTAATAATTTTAAAAAAAATCAAAAAATTACATTTGTTTAAATCATTTTTTTTTCTTAAGTGGAATGCCTATTAATATTGTTTAATTAATTTTCAATTATTAATTCAAATGGAATTCATCTAAATAATTTGTATTTCAAAAATTTTTTTTTTTATTAAAAAGTGTTAGGTTTTTTTTATTAGAATGCTTATTATCGTTGGTTAATTAATTTGTAATTTTTTAAAAAAATATCATTTGTTTACATATTTTTTTCGATTTTTTAAAAAATTATTCAGACCAACAGTAATAATTAAAAAAAAATTGAAAAAAATGATTTAAACAAATGTAATTTGTTTAAAGGATTAAAAATTAATTAACCAAGGCATTCCACTAAAGAAAACGTAATACTTTTTAATAACAAAAAATAATTATTGAACCGAAAATTATTTAAACGAATTCAATTTGTTTTAACAATTAAAAATTAATTAAAGAATATTAAAAAATGTTCCACCAGACAAAGTGTAATAATTTAAATAAAAAAAATTTCAAAAAAAAATTATATAAATAATTTGACTTTTTTTAAGGAATTACAAACTAATTCATCAATGTTTGTAAACATTCCATTAAAGAAATAGTAATACTTTTTTATGAAAGAAAATAATTAAAACAAATTATTTTAAAAAGTTCTACTTGTTTAAATAATTGAAAATTATTGAATCCATGTTAATAAATATTCTACTAGGTCAATAGCAATAATTTTTTGAAACAAAACAGAATTGATAATAAATTATTGAAAGAAATTCCATTTGATTAAATATTTGAAATTGAATTAACCAGCGTTCATAAATATTCCATCAGAAGAACAGTAATAATTAAAAAAAAGTCATTTGTTTAAAGAATTACAAATTAATTAACAATAACTAATAAGCATTCCGCTATAGAAAACGTAATACTTTTTAATAATAAAAAAAAGAATTTTCCAAATAAATATTATTTAAACGAATTTAAATTGTTTTAATAATTTAAAATTAATTAAATAATATTAAGAAATATTGCACCAGAATAAATAATTGAAAATTATTAAACCAGTGTTAATAAATATTACACTAGGCAATTGGTAATAATTTTGAGTAAAAAACGAATTTGAAAAAAAAAATATTTTAAGAAATTCCATTTGTTTAAATATTTGAAAATCAATTAACCAATGTTGATAAATATTCTATCAGACGAACATTAATAATTTTTATTTAAAAAAAATCGAAAACTAATTTAAGCAAATCAAATTTGTTGAAAGAACTACAAATTAATTAACCAATGTTAAAAAGCATTCCACTAAAGAAATATTAGTACTTTTTTATGGAGTAAAAGAATTTTAAAACCAAATTTTTATAAAAGTTCTATTTTCTTAAATATTTTAAAAAGAATAAACCAATGTTGCTAAACATTCCATCAGACAAACAGTAATAATTTTTAAAAATTCGAAGAAGGAAAAAAAATTTCTTTTGAGAAATTCCATTTGTTTAAATATTTGAAAATGAATTAACCAGTATTGATAAAAATTCGTTCAGACAAACAGTAATAATTTTTATTTTTTCAAAATTGAAAAAATGATTGAAACAAATGCAAATTGTTTAAAGAATTATTAATTAATTAACCAATGTTAATGAGGATTCCACTAAAGAAAAGGTAATACTTTTTAATAAAAAAAAAGAAATTTTGAAATAAAAATTATCTAAAGGAATTCCATTTGTTTTAGCAATTGAAAATTAATTAACCGTTAATAATAAATCTTTCACCAGACCAAAAAGTTTCAAAAAAAATTAAATAAATAAATGGACTTTTTATAAGGAATTCAAGAATTAATTAAACAACGTGGATCAACATTCCACTAACGAAATAGTAATACTTTTTTATGAAGCAAAAGAATTTAAAAAAATTATTTAATCAATGTGAATAAATATTCTAATAGGTCAATAGCACTCATTAAAAAAATAGAATTGAAAATAAATTATTTAAATAAATTCCATTTGTTTAAATAATTAAAAATGAATCAAACAATGTTTATAAACAATCCACTAAAGAACTAGTAGTAGTTTTTTACGAAACAAAAGAATTTTAAAAACAAAATTATTTAAACAAGTCCCATTTATTTAAATAATTGAAAATTATTGAACCAGTGTTGATACCAAAAAAGCAATAATTTTTTGAAAAAACGCTTTTGAGAAAAATATTATTTAAAGAAATTCTATTTGTTTAAATACTTAAAAATGAATTAACCAATGCTGATCAATATTTCATCAGACCAACAGTAATAATTTTTTAAAAAATTCAACAAAAATGATTTAAACAAATGATATTTGTTTAAAAAATGAAAAATTAATTAACCAATGGTAATAAGCATTCTACTAAAAAAAAACCTATTACTTTTTAATGAAAAAAAAGAGTTTTTGAAATATAAATTATTTAGACGAATTCCATTTGCATTAATAAGTGAACATTGATTAACCGATATTCATAAATATTCCACCAAAACAAGAGTAATCATTTGAAAAAAAAAGTTTAGAAAAAAAATTATCTAAATAAATGAACTTTTTATAAGTAATTCAAAAATTAATAAACCAATGTTTATAAACATCCCAATAAAGAAATAGTAATACTTTTTTAAGATACAAAAGAATTTTAAAATAAAAATTATTTAAACAAGTTTCATTTATTTTAATAATTGAACATTACTTAACCAATGTTAATCAATATACCACTAGGCCAATGGCATTAATTTTGAGAATATAAAAGAATTTGACAAAAAATTTATTGAAAGAAATACCATTCGTTTAAATATTTGAAAATGACTTGGTTAATGTTTATAAATATTTCATTGTGGAAAGAAATTGTACACTTGTTCCAAGCAAACGTTACCAAGTATGGAAAGAATAAATTAACATATCCATATTTTACTACACTAACGGCTATAACCTATCGTTAGAAATCAAATATACCACTATAAAATATAATTGAAATACAGAATCCGATTTTCGATATGCGATTCCACTTTGTGGTCTCAGCGTTAACAACAAAGGAAAAAGGGCAACCATTTGCATCTCGTATGGAGGATCAAAACCAAGATCGAAATTCTAGATATTGCCTTATCGAGAATCCCTTGAAATAGGACCTGTTACTTCAAAACTACCGTATCTCTCATCGGTGCACAGGAAAGATCGCTATCTTAGATTCTCCCTTCTGGTCCATATGCTGAGCTTATAAGAACCCTAATAACCAGCCACCCCATTCGAGGGCCTGTCACTAAATATTTTTCTTCTCCAACGGCCGCGCTGGGAATTCGTTCGTGTTTAGACTTTTTCGTCGCGGATCGCTACATATGTTCCGATCGACATATTAATAGTAACACGTCATCACTGAGTTCATGATCGTGAATTATTTCTATTTTAAATGTCTCTTTCATAGGGTGGTCTTAACAGTAGTATTTTTTTCTCAATTTTTACCCCTGTAAAGTGTCGCTTTTAGGGTCCAAATCACCCTCGATTTTAGGCAGAATTAAAAAAAAAGTGTTTAGTTACCCCTACAAGGAAGGTACTCCAGGTGTCCCTTGCCGCTTTGATTTTCCATGATAGACTAGGGGACGCATTTTAATCCAAATATCTTCTAAAATACTTTATCTACGAAGAAATGGTTGAAACAAATGTTGACCAGGAACGTCGGGGACATTTGATCAATTTTGACCTTGAGGTCAATTTTCAAGGTCAAATAGAGGTAATACTCTTTTCATAGATGAGAACCACTACTTTTGACTGCGGGTTTTACCAGAGCAGGAAATTTCACGTCAAAAATAATCGATGGAAAAATGGTTATCGTGGCCTTGGAAAGGTAAATAGTTAAGGTCAAATGTCTGATAAACAACCAGAGAACTTCTTAACTACTTTATCTACGACGAAATGGTTTCGAGAAAGCCGGATCAAGACCGAGAAGGAAATTTGACTGTACCATCAATTTTGACCTTGAGGTCAATTTTTAAAGTTAAATAGATGTAAGAATCTTTTCTTAGATGAGAGCCACTATTTTTGACTCTGGATTTAAAAAGAGCAGAAAATTTCACGTCAAAAATGACGCGTAGAAAAATGGTATTTGTGATCTTGGAAAGATAATAAATTAACGTCCAATGTCTGAGAAAAAACCAGATAACTTCTAAAATACTTTATCTACGAAGAAATGATTTGAACGAAGGTTCATCAGAACCGTGGCGGACATTTGACTTACCATCAATTTTGACCTTGAGATCATTTTTCAAGGTCAAATGAGGTAAGATTCTTTTCTTTAATGAGAACCTCTACTTTTGACTGCGGATTTGACCAGAGCAAGAAATTTCACGTCAAAAATAATCTGTGGAAAAATGGTTATCGTGACCTTAGAAAGGTAAATAGTGAAGGTTAAATTTCTGAGAAACAACCAGATAACTTCTAAAATACTTTATCTACGAAGAAATCGTTTCGAGAAAGGTTGATCACGACCGAGGGGGAAATTTTACTGTACCATCAACTTTGACCTTGAGGTCAATTTTCAAGGTCAAATAGATGTAACACTATTTTTATAGATGAGAACCACTATTTTTAACTGCGGATTTTAAAATAGAGGGGAATTTCACGTCAAAAATGACGTTTGGAAAAATTGTTTTTGTGATCTTGGAAAGATAAAAAATTAACGTCAAATGCCTGAGAAACACCAGATAACTTCAAAAATACTTTATCTATGAAGAAATGATTTGAACAAAGGTTCACTAGAACCGTGGCGGAAATTTGACTTCGAACCAATTTTGACCTAGAGGTCAATTTATGAGGTCAAATGGAAGTAAGAACCTTTTCTTAAATGAGAACCCCTATTTTTGACTGTGGATTTGAAAACAGAGGGAAATTTCACATCAAAAATTACGTGTGAAAGAATGGTTTTTGTGACCTTGAAAAGGTAAATAATTAGGGTCAAATATCTGAGAAACAACCAGATATCTTCTAAAATACTTTATCTATTAGGAAATGGTTCCGATCAAAGTAGACCAAGACCGTGGGAGAAATTTTATTGTACTATGAATTTTGACCTTGAATTCAATTTTCAAGGTCAAATGCAGGTAAGGCTATTTCCTTAAATGGGAACCCTAACTGTGGATTTAAAAAGAGCGGGAAATTTCGCGTCAAAAACAACCTGTGGAAAAAGGGTTTTTGTGACCTTGGAAAGGTAAAAAATTAGGTCAAGTGTCTGAGAAACAACCAGATAACTTCTAAAATACTTTATCAACGAAGAAATGGTTTTAAAAAACAAATGTTGGCCAGGATCGAGGATGACATTTGACTCTACAGTCAATTTTGCCCTTGAGTTCAATTCTTAAGGTTAAATGGAGGTTAGCCACTTTTATTAAATGAGATTCTCTATTATTTACTACGAATTTGAAAAGAGCGGGAAATTTTACGTCAAAAATGGCCTATGAACAAACGTTTTTTGTGACCTTGGAAAGATAAAAAATTAGAAGAGCAGTTTTTCCATAGGTCACTTTTGACGTGAAATTTCCCGCTCTTTTCAAATCCACCGTCAAAAATAGGGGTTCTTTTTTAAGAAAAGGGTCTTACCTCCATTTGACCTTGAAAATTTTCCTCAAGGTCAAAATAGTCAATACAGTCAAATTTCACATTCGGTTCTGGTCAATCTTTGTTGAACCATTTCTAAATAGATAAAGTATTTTAGAAGATATCTGGTCGTTTCTCAGACATTTGACCTAATTTGTTACCTTCCCAAGGTCACAAAAACCATTTTTCCACAGGTCATTCTTGCCGTGAAATTTCCCGCTGTTTTCAAATCCGCAGTCTCACTTATCCGCAGTTCTCATTAAGAAAAGGGTCTTACCTCTATTTCACTTTGAAAATTTAAGTCAAGGTCAAAATTGATGATACAGACAAATGTTCCCCTTAGTATTGGTCAACCTTTATCGGAACCATTTCTTCGTAGATAAAGTACTCTAAAAACTAAGTGACACGTTTTTTTTTATCTGCGAAAAACCTTTTAAGAGGGTGAACCACCCCTACATACATTTAAATTTTTGCTAAAAATGTTTAAATTTACAGTTAAAAAAATTGAAAAAATATATTTTGCACTTGACACAAAAAAGAAATTGCCGCGTTTCACCAAAAATTTTTTTTTTAATGATAAGGGTAACTACCCCTGAACACTTTTTATTTTGTGTCTAAGATAATATATACTTTTCATGCACGAAGACAATTGGGAAGATAGTTTAAAAACGAAGGAAGTAAAATCAAGTCCATCCAATATGAATAAAAAAATTACGAAGGGGTAAAGCACCCCTACCTATTTGTAAATGTGCTGAAAATTGATAAATTTACAGGAAAAAATATTTATAAATTATTTTTCACTTGAGACAAGAATAAAAGTGTTTTGCGACAAATTTTCTTTTTTTTAATTAACGGGGTACCTACCCCTAAACACTTTTCATTTTCTGTCATGATAATGCATACTTTTTAAACACAAAGCCAATTAACGAAATATTTTTAAAACAAACGAAGTAAAATAGTGTCTATCCACCCAATTATGTATAACATTGCAAAATAGGTCCAAAATCGAGCAAAAACATTCGAAACCAATACGCGTTGCACAGAAAAATGACGTTGAAGGTATTTATGTATTTATAAGAAAATTTGTTCCGTTGGTTTCGGGGTTATTTTGAAATTTTTACATAATTGGGGGGGGGGGGGTACCACCGTATGATTTTTGTATTCATGTTGGACAGACACTATTTTACTTCGTTTGTTTTAAAAATATTTCCTTAATTGGCTTTGTGCATGGAAAGTATATATTATCATAGACACAAAATGACAAGTGTATAGGGGTAGTTACCCCAATAATTAAAAAGAAAATTCGCGAAACACGTCAATTTTATTTTTGTCTCAAGTGCAAAATACATATTTTTTAAATTTTTGACTGTGAATATAAACATTTTTAGTACAAGTTTAAATATACGTATGGGTGGTTTACCGCCTTCATTTTTTCTTGAGAAAATTAGGTTATTCACCTTTTATCACCAGGAAACTTTTCCAGCAGGTTTGATCGAAATCAATTTGTTTTTTTTATACACACAACTATAAAATCGGCACTTGATACCTCTATCTTTGATGGGCTGTTTCACCCCCTTAAAGTGTTTTACCGCAGATAAAAAAAGTGTCGCTTAGTTTTTCGAGTACTAAAATATATATCAGGGAGAGTCAAATCGGCGAGGGGCACCTGGAGTACCTTCCCTATAAGCTGTTTTCTAAAAGGGAATGCTAATTTTTTTTGTAACCTTCGAAACATATTAATGATGTGCTTAAGTAAAAATAGTAATTTGCATGTCTCTTGAAGTAAAAAATCTATTAGCAGTGATCCATTTTTTTGTAATTACTGATATTTAAGTAAAACATAACGAAATTTGCAAAATTAAATTTTTTCTTTGACCATTAAGCTACTAGAGAAATCGAGAGAAGTATCCTTTTTCAGAAATACACGCTTCATATTGCCGGGTGTTACGTATTCGGACTTTTCAAGGAATCTGTATTATCATAAGAGAATAACAGAAATTCCTAACTTCTTTTCAGACTCGATGAAGCTATGAGTTGAAACATTTTTAAATTAAATTAAATTAAATTAAATTAAATTTTTGAAAATCTAAATACGTAACACCAGGCTAATTAATGCATGTTATTCTGTAAAGGACTCTTATTTCGTTCTCTAGCAGCTTAAGGGAAAAGCGCCGGACCGGCAATCGGAAGTTCTGTGTTTCGATACCCAGCGGAGCGAAGGAGATGTATTTTCAGAAAAAATTTAATTTAAAAATTGTTTTATTTACAGGTCCATGTATTCTATAAATATGTTAAGGATTTCTCTTATTCTATGTTGATAATACAGGTCCCTTGAGAAATCGGTAAAGTGAATGCTGACTAATAATGTTCAGGTGAAAAATTTATTTTTTTTTAATTTTATCGGAAGAAAGCATCTTTGCCATTTTTTAAAACTAAATTAATTGTTCAATGTCAGTCTTTTCAGTTGGGAAATTCATGACAATCTCAGCAACATTCATAATGAGTTGATAAATTTTATGATTTCTTTATAATCATAATAATTCAGCTACAAAAACCCAAATAATTCATATATTTATTAAATTTCTTTAAAACATCACAGAATATATCAACCAGGTATGATTAGTAATTAAATTTTCTTTAAGTTCCCATTTAAAGAGACTGACAAAAGAAAAAAAAAATTCCATCGACAGATCCCCGAATATTGCATTTGCTTATTTAATTTGTTTTAAAAAATATATAAAATTTACCAAACAATTATAATTTTTCTGAAATCATCATAAAGCTCACAATTAAAAAGACTGACAATGAAAAAACGAACTTTTTCCGTCG
This sequence comes from Druon quercuslanigerum, assembly GCA_010014905.2. Lineage (NCBI taxonomy): Eukaryota > Metazoa > Arthropoda > Insecta > Hymenoptera > Cynipidae > Druon > Druon quercuslanigerum. The sequence continues at coordinate 3,504 of JAAAKG020063299.1, read as the reverse complement.
ACAGATGCACCTATAATGCATTTGTTTAATTAATTTGTTTAAAATATTCATAGAATTAATGAAAAAACTATAAACTTGGCTAAAGTTATCATGAGCTTCCTAATTTAAAAAGTTGACATAGAAAAAACGAATTTTTCTGCAGAAAAATGCCTGGTTGATGCATTTTTTGAATCATTATGAAGTTTCCGTCTAAAAAGACTAGCATTGAAAAAACTGAATATTTCTGCCGAAAAATGCCCGAATAATGCATGTGTTTAATTTATTTTAAAAAATCATAAAATTTATTATTTCACCATGAATCTTGCTGAATTGTCTATGAAGATCCCAATTAAAAGTCTTATATCGAAAAAAAAGAATTTTTCTATCGGCTGATGCCCTAGTAATGCATTTTTTTTACGATACTTCTTTAAAAATTCATAAAATTGATGAAAAAATTATTAATTTTGCTGAAGTTATCATGAACTTCCCAATTAAAAAAGTTAATATAGAAAAAAGCAAACTTTTCGGTAGAAAAATTCATGATTATTAGACTTTTTTATTAAATTTGTTTTTGAAAATCATAAAAATAATAAACAAAATATGAATTTTGCTAGAATTATCAAGAAGTTCCTATTTAAAGAATACTGACATCGAAAAAAACAAACTTTTCTGCCGAAAAATGCCTGATTGCTGCATTTTTTCATTAAATGTATTTATAATATAAACAATTATAATCTTAAGAGAAAATTTTTTAAATAAAGTATTGTTTTTATTCAACTTTCTTTCAATATAACTTAAAAAAACGTATAATTTTGGAAAATCGTAGAAAACATTTTTTCAACAAATAGTTTGTTTACAAAAAATTTTCTTGTTTTTTTATAATATTGGAACATCTTTTGCTATTGCTGTTCTATGCAACTTAGGTTATTTTAACAATTTTCCTGATATTGAAAAATAGAAAAAATGGCCATCTTTTCATCATATTTATTTATTTATAAAAAATTGAAAACCGAATTTAAAAATCAAGCTCTACGACTCTCTTAGAAATATTATCAGCCTCTTCTTCAATTTTTTTTGTCTAAATCGGTACGGGTGCAATTTTTTGGAATTTGTTATTTAACAATTTGTTATTTAACTTAAAAGTTGCAATTGGTTATATTTGCGATATTTACTTAGCCAATTCGGAATTCGAATGTATTGCTTACATAGATTTTGTTAGAAAATGTAAAGAATCAATTTTAAATTGCAAAAAAGCACCAAATAACAATAATAGTTTATAAGATAAAAAATTTTTATAAACAAAATCATTTATTTGCCCCTTATATACATAAAAAAATTGTCTTTTCTACAGAATTATTTCTTTTCATGTAAAGAACAAAAATGGTACACATAAGAGTACTAAAAAACAATATTCGTCATTGTTATGAATAATTTTTATAAACAAATTTACTTATTTGGCATTTATATGAACAGAAAACTTGTCTTTTTTGTAGAATCATTTAATTTTACGTAAAGCACAAGAATAGTACACATTATAATTCCTAAAAACCATATTTGTCATTGTTAAAAACAATGTTTATAAACTAATTCTCTTATTTGGCATATATATGCGTTGCAAATTTATGTTTTCTGCGAAATCATGACTTTTTATCTGCAGAACAAAGTTTTATGGCAATATTACCAAAGGCAATGAAACTATCATAAATTTATCTGTTTATGAAAATTTATTATAACAATTAAAATGTTGTTTCATAGAACTCTAATGTGTAAAATTCTACCTCTTCACATAAAAAAAATATTTCTCCAGAAAAATTTAATTTTCTATGCATATAAGTGCCAAATAAGTAAATTAGTTTATAAAAACTGTTTATAACAATTTCAAATGTTACATCATGGAATTACAATGTATACAATTCTTGCTCATGACATAAAAATAAATTTTTTTCACAAACAATAAAAATTTACTGTGCATATAAATGCCAAATAAGTGAATTTGTTAAAAAAATTGATTACAACAATGACAAATATTGTTTTCTAATACTCTGATGCGTACAATTTTTGTTCTTTACATGAAAAGACATGATTCCGTAGAAAAGATAAACTTTCTAAGTATATAAGTGTTAAATAAGTGAATTTGTTTATAAAAACTGTTTATAACAATGCAACATGTTGTTTCATGGAATTATAATGTATACCATTCTTGTTCTTGACGTAAAAATGAATGTTTTCACAAAAAGACAAATTTTCTATGCATATAAATGCGAAATAAGCGAAATTGTTTATAAAATTTTTTTATAACAATAACAAATATTGTTTCATGAAACCCTAGTGTGTACTGTTCTTGTTCTTTACATAGAAAGACATGATTCTGTCAAAAGACAAACTTTCTATGCATATAAGTGTCAAATAAGTGAATTTGTATATAAAAACTGTTTATAACAATGTCAAATGCTGTTACATGGAATCATAATGCATAACATTCTTTTTCTTGACATAAAAATAAATTATTTCACAAAAAAGACAAATTGCCTATGAATATAAGTGCCAAATAAATGAATTTGTTTATAGAAATTGTTTATTACAATGAGAAATATTGTTTTTTAATACTCTAATGCGTACAATTTTTGTTCTTCACTTTAAAATAAATCATTCTCTAGAAAAGGCAAATTGTTTATGCATATAAGGATCAAATAAGTGAATTTGTTTATAAAAACTGTTCATAACAATGTCATATGTTTATTAATTTAATTATGATGTATACAATTCCTGTTGTTGACATAAAAATAAATTATTTCACAAAAAAAAAAAAATTTCGATGGACATAAATAAAAAATAAGTGAATTTGTTTATAAAAATTGTTTAAAACAATGTGAAATATTGTTTCATGGAACCCTTATGTGTACTGTTCTTGTTCTTTATACAAAAATATATGATTCCGTAGAACAGACAAAAATTTTCTAGTTACATAAGTGTCAAATAAGTGAATTTTTTTTAAAAATTGTTTATAAAAATGACAAATATTTTTTAATAGAAATATTGTGTATACTGTTCTGCGTATTCACATGAGAATACATTATTTCGTAGAAAAGACAAACTTTCTAGGTATATTAGTGTCAAATGAGGGAATTTGTTTATCAAAATTGTTTATGAGAATGACAAATATCATTTCATGGAATACCATCCTTATTTTTAACATAAAAATAAATGATTTCACAAAAAATAAAAATTGTCTTTAAATATAAATGCCAAATACGGCAATTGGTTTATAAAAATTGTTTAAAACAATATATAATATTGTTTAATTGAACCATAACGTATACTGTTTTTGTTTTTTACATGTAAATACCTGATTCCGTAGAAAAGACAAACTCTCCAGGTATATAAGTGACAAATAAGTGAATTTGTTTATCAATATTGTTTATAACAATAAAAAATTTAATTTCATGGAATTATAACGCATACCACTCTTGTTGTCGACATAAAAATAAATGATGTCACAAAAATGAAAAATTTTGTATGCATATA
>JAAAKG020063288.1:0-17726 GCA_010014905.2 Druon quercuslanigerum | reverse complement strand
AAACTCAAAAAAATTAAATGAAAAGATAAACAAAAATACATGTTTAAATAAAAAGAAAAACAAGTACATCTTTTTCCCTGAGGAATTTTTCCATTCGAGATTTTTATATTTCGACAATTTTATAATTTTTGGAGCTTCATTTTTCGGGATTTTTCGGTCGTTCCCTGACAAATTGCCAATTTCAATCTTGAAAACAAATGATTATAAAACAATCAAAAAATATATTAATTTAACCCATTTGTATATGCTCATGAATCATAATAAAATATTTTATAGATTCAGGAGGTTTAATACTGTTGTCTCAATTTTATTATTTTTTTAAACAGTTATGTAATTTTTTTAAAACATACAAATTTATGTTTCACACAACAGGATTTTTCTTTATATTAAAAGTTGTCAGCTTAGAAATAAATACATATGTTAATATGATAGCAGAATATACAGATGACTTAAAAGAAAGAAAATTCTTGAAATAAATCAACATTTATTTTTCTTAACTTTATATACTTTAGTTTCATATAATTGTAAATCTTTCAATCTATAGTATTCTACTTTTTCTTCAAAGATTCGAATTATTTTATTAAATGCAAAATTTATTGGTCGATTAACATAAACTATTGCATTAATAATGCGAAATTTAAAAGCACCAGAACTTTTGATTTCATTGTAATCCTTGTAATCTTGTGTAATCTTTCGGTATATAGATATCATTTTTTTAAACTTTTTAAATCCATATTAAATCGGAAATCTAATATTTTGTTGACACTTTGTATGCTAAGGATAAAAATATTAATCAGTACCAGTACTTTTATAGGATCTATTTGATTTGTATATATATTTCGCTACATTATTATTGCATTAGTTCTTTTTAAGAATCTTTCGACCTTATTCGAATATTTTCCTTGTATGCTTCTTCACTGTGTAATTGTCAGATTAGTGAAGTAAATGCATGCATTTTAGATAAAATCTTTTTAAAAATACAATAAAATTCTTAAAAAATACTTCATTCCTACAAACAAAGTGATGGAAAACCTTATTTAAAGAATCTTGGGTCCTTGAAACGTTACACTTCCGGTTTCATAACTAATTAGCAATACCTCATTTTCACGAAATGTAATTTCTTATAATCTTTTGAAATCCCACGTAATCTATGTAATACCGAGCATTCCGTATAATCTTGTGTAATCTTATGTAATCCTATGTAATATATCTTGTAATCTTATGTAATCCTGTAATATTGTAATCTAGTGAACACGGAAAATCGAAGTGAATTACTCATACATTTCTTATCATAATTATTCATAATTAGGAATTCTAACCTCAAAATTAAAAATCATCAAATTTTCAAAATATTTTGTGTTCCTAGAGGAGAATTTTTAAAGATAGAGTAATTCGAACTTCCACTGAGTGGAAATCTTTGCCGAACTTAGGCCACATTTTTTGCTCCTTATCTTGATTTTATAAATTTCGTTATAAGCACTTTTCTTTCTCCTTACAAAAATTTATATTTTCAGGAAAAAAAATAAATTCTGAAAATTTACGTGTAAATAATACGATCTCATGCAGCAGCGTTTAACGCTTCGTATGTAACAGGGCGTAAAATAGCCCCATTTCGCATTTCGCTTTATTTTATCAAAAATTTTCAACTCCTAACGCTTTTAATTTTTAATTGTTTAAGTCTTTAAGGCTGTACTTTGAAATTCTTTAAATTGAAAATATATGCTTAAAAATAAAAATATGAAATTAAGAGTTTTTAAAGTTAACGATTTTTGAAATTCGCATTGTTAACTGAATGATATCATAATTAAAAAATATACCAATTCACGTAATTATTTGAAAAACGGTTGAAATCGAACTTGGAAAGATTTTTCTTCTGAAAATTTGTAAAATTCCCGGTCAAGAAATAAATTCCCGGTCATTTCCCGGTATTTCCCGGTTTCCCGGTCCAGCGTTCACCCTGGAATGTAATAATAAAAATACATAGTTTCGGGTGGTGGAAGGGGGCTTGAGCCCCCCCCCCCTGGATACGCCGCTGAAAATATTTGACATTTTTAACATTTTATATCACATAGACAATTTTTTATCAATTCACTCGATGTTTCTACTTTTAGTAAACAAAATAATGTCCTACTTTTTACTTTACGTAAACAAATTATGTAAGGTTTCCATTAGACAGTTTTAGGCGAGGACATTTTTCCACTTTTTTATTTACATAACAAACATTTTTTTCAGGGATAGATAAACGTGGAATCTCATATTGATATCCGCTAAATACTATACGTTTAGCGAAGATACTTCTAAACTTTTTTTCTTTAATCAACTACATGTTGACGTGTCTCAATTGCTGTCCCTTATATCTTAGCTTCAACCCTTGTCCGAACAAAGAACACTCAAATTCAGTTCTGATCGCCCTGGTGTTACCTGACAAACTGAGCATTTTTGTTACAATCCCCAGAAATACGATGACACCCATCCTACACACAGCCCCCCAGCCCTGCATAATGTCTGACGTAACATACTATCATCTCTCTTTTCTTACTTTTTTATAACTTAGTTCTCCCCTTCGTTAATTATTAAATAAGATGTCATTCTTAGCCCGCAGCTGACCTACATGACCTACTGATATACATGAGCTTAAATTTCATTCTTTGAACAAATATTGTTTTCAAATATTGATAGGATGTAATTGAAAGCATATGGAACACATGACTAAATGATTTAAAAATAATAATTTAAATGTTAATAATTTAATGAAAAGGGTTTTCTAACCAAACGAAGAAAAATTAAGAATAGCCTTTCATAAATTGAAAAATGTTGAGAGGGTACGGAGTAAGGGGGAGAGAGAAGGGGGGAGTGAGAAGGAGAGGGAGAGAGAGATAAATATGCAACCATGTTTCTTTAATGCATAAACCATCCTAACTTAACCAAAGGAACAAAGTAACTTGTGAGCAATTATGTTAAGTAATAAGAAAGCCCATGCCACTGCGAACAGATCAGAGTCTTGGTATTGCGTCGAAATAAAACAATTGAGTCACGGCAGTGTAGGTTGCATGCCACGCGAAAAAATTGGCATCTTTGAAGAACATACGCACAAGAAGATTAGCTCTTTGCATACCAGTTAAGATTTGGTACTGAGATGCTTCATGCAATATGTATGTACAATAGAACGTGCAAGCATGCAATTGTGATATAAAATTACCTTACATCTACCGAAAAAAACGCCATCTACCAGATTGCTAAACTCAGGTCGGCCACGGTTTTGTAAGGTCAATAATTAAAATAAACAATTAACCTTAGCCACGAATAATACCTTCTTATAAAATAAGAATATAAAAATGATAGTAGAGAATTTCAATCCATGGTACTTGGTGCATTCTCTGCCTTCTAAGTTCTTTTGCGTATGTGGACCAGCTCCCCCCTCACGCCCTGCTGTCAACATCGAACTTCCAAAATAACCCGAAAAATGTATCAGTTTTTGTGCATATTTGCCAAAAAAGTCCACATATTTTCAACTAAAAAAAAGACAAAATTTTTGTAAAATCAAATTTCGATGCAGGTGCCATGCGACATCTGGCCCACAAATTACTATTTTACACAGTGATCATAGCTATCATATTAATACCAGGGTACAGCTTACCAATATTACAATGTTTATAAAGATCCTCATGCAATTATATTACTATCTGTCTAAAAAATGTGTATACCTCAATTCTTGTACAGATTATAGTGCAAACCTAAGCAGAAAAACAATCTAAAAGTATTGGGCCAATGTACACATTACAGATGAAGGTTTTCATCATTTCATAATGCTTAATTTTGAATAGCTGTTAATCCCTGAATGCACGTTACAAAAAGTCTGCAAAAAATATATGAATTTTTGTCATCTTTTATGTGCACAATGGTAAAATTTAGAGTTAGAAATAATCATTTGTTATAAAGTTTATAAGAAAATAGCATGGAGGTGTCATATCCGAAACTAAAGAACGTAAGGAGATCATTCTTGAACTAAATTGCACATTTTTGGCTTCTGAAAATATTGTGCTCACAGCCACACTCACAGCAGGAGACCTTGTCAGTGCTGTTGCTAAAAGTTTAAATTTGAGTATTCTAAATGATCCTAAGATAATGGTCCTAATTAAAATTTTACTTGTCAGGAAATAATTGTTAATCTACTGAAAATTCCAAAATTCAGTATTAGCATGGGAAAACCCTTCATCTGCAATATGTATTAAATCCCACATTTTTTAAACATCTTCTGCTAAGATTTTCACTAAAATTTGTACACAAATTGAGGTATCCAATCTTTTTGAGCAGATAATATATAGTACCAAAGATATTTGACATACACATGTCACATAGCGGGCTATTTTAAAAATGTTACTTTCAAAACTCAATAACTCTCGAACGAATTGACCAAAATGGTTGTTCCTTGAACGAGATGAAAGCTTATTAAATGCCTAACAAGGATAAATTAAAGAGAAAAGTTTTGCCCTATTTTCCGGCATCCGGAATGCGGTAAGGGAACATCACATTTGGACTAAATTTACAACATTTAACTGAAACTACGTAGAACAAATTAGTTATCTTAAGTGCAAGACACTATATTGTATATAATTCTCGATGCTAAATTCAAACCTTTCAATAAAATTAGCGTAACACCTTTCGTTTTTGAGAAAACTCCGGATAAAGATGGAAAATCCAATATAAAGAGACACTAATCGGAAATATGATAGTAACTTGACGAAGTTAAATATCTTGAGGTTTTTAGGTCGATAAATCCAAATCTGAAGTCAGAATTTCAAAATAAAAAAGGCGAGTGCAATATGGCTCAACAAAAATTGGAAAATATTGGGCAACTTTACGAAATTAGTCATATTTACATTTAAAAGGTCGCCGAATCCAAGAACGATATTAGAAATTCAATAGAATGCACTTCTTACACGATTTCGTGAGATTTACTGCAAAAGATTATTTTCGTGCTAACAGGATTATGTTCGAAACAGAAAGAAGCCTTCTTAACCTTTCCAACTATAATTTTATCATTTGACATGGTCGGAAATTATATCTTAAGACTTTTTATATATTGAGAAGACCCATTTTCAAAACTTTAAAGACTGATTACATTGTTCAAATAAAATAAAATTATGTACATAAATATTTCCTTCAGAATCATTCAAGGTAAGTTCCGTTTAAATATTATATATACATTCAGAATGAAGAATGGAATACGTGCTAAAATCAAATTTCTCATCTCGAAAACCTTATTTCACGGAAAATGCGACAATACAATAGCTAGAAACATGGCTACCTGTAGATGCCCAATGTGAAAACGAACAGTAACAAATTTTAGAAATTTAGAAGATGACTTTGCTCCTACAGATTCTTTTTTTAAATTGGGATTGAGTCTCTTTCACTGTGAGATCAAAAGTTTGGAGCAGCTGTTGCATATTAAAATTGATTAGGGATTCAAATTATAATCAGCAATATAAATTTTGTAGAGATTGAAATTCAGACAATACTAGAAAATTTTAATTTTTTTTTTATTGACACAGTGTGTAATGCAGGAATTTTCTCGGTATATGACTTTGCATTAATGCAATGAGCGGATTTCAGACTTGATTGCTGTAATAGCTGCTTCTATCCGCAACTATCTAGCGATATCTAGCTTGGAAAAACTACAATTTTTTAACATTATTCTAAGGAAATATTAATAATAGCAATAATTAATTCTTTGAAAAATAATGTCTTTTTTCCTATGGAAAATACGTGTTGCACTTGATGGGGGTTGTGCCACCTGTAAGCATAATTTTTGTTGAAACCGAAGAAACATATTTATTTTTGTGTCCTTATTGTAACTTAAAACACCTCTAGCTTGAGCACATTTTTTACGGTGTGAGAAAATTTCTTATGTTTGATGGTATACCACTGAAACCGAAGTTACTGTTCAGAGCCTGTCTGAAACTGTAAATTTTAGGAAATTTGTATAATTTTACTAGATTAAAAATAGTCGTGTCACCTTGAAAATACATGTTCATGTTATTTAAGTGTTATTTATTATCAATAATACGAAAACATACGAAAAAATAGTTTGCTTAAGTTTTTCAGGACAAACGGGGTCATTTGACTGTACTAATAAATGTGACTTTAAGGGATCAATTTTTAAGGTCATTTGAAGTCAATGTTAGTTTTTTAAATGGGAACTTACTTCCGAAAAGATAGTTTTTAATTTGTCCGAGTGACCTTCAAAAGGTCAAGGATAAATGTTGGAAAACCATCCAGAATCTGTTTTTTTCGAACTTTTGAGGATTTATGGGCGAACAAATGTTTGGGTAAGTTTGGGGACCAACGAGCTTGACTATCTTGACCTTGAATAAACTGGACTCTAGGTAAACAACCCCGCCAAACATTTGTTCGCCCATATATCGCCCATATAACTAGAAGTTCCCAATTTAAAAACTAACGTTGACCTTTAAATGGCATTGAAATTTGACCCTAAGGTCAGAGTTATTAGCACAGTCAGATGGCCCCCATTGTCCTGAAAATTTGTTGTGTGAACTGTTTTTTTGTATCTGGCTTACGAACAGAGAAATTTGCGTGCGTCAATTAACATGGTACACCTGGGAATGGATACGTGCTAGAGATGTGGCAATAATGTGTGACAAAACAGAAGTGGGCTCATGATGTCGCCTTAAAAGACACCTTTCTAAAAGGTGACCTTGTTAGTTGTCACACGATTTTTTCCAGACGAGATGGTAAATCTGGTTTTCCAAAGCGACATCAATCTCTCTATGCACTTCACGATGTGCGGATAAACCTTTAAGCTTTCCAAAAGACAGATGATAAATGTATGGGAGGTCGAATTAAAAGCTTTATGGCAATCAATCCAGGCCATCGATAGACCGCACTGGTGGTATGCTGCGTCTTTGCAGACACATCTATCGATGAGCTGCTTCTCCCGACATGCTACTACGCCTTTTTTATGACAAGTTGTTCATATATTTCTTGCGACACATGTCCGATTGTCCGAACAATCCTATAATTAAGGATAGCTGTGAAGATCTTATCCATTGTGTTCAGATAAGTGATTTACCTATAATTCTTCGGGTCAACTAAGTTGCCCATTTTCGGCAGGAGTACTGTTGGCCCTTCCACTAACCCTTCGGAATTGGCTCTTCTGACATTAAATATGAGGTGAAAATACTGTCCTTCATAGAGTTCTCTCCGAAATGCTTCGACCTCCTCTGATTTAGGTGGGTGGTCGACAGTAATTTGAGGGTCTTGGGAGAGTGGAGATGGGTCAGAGAGAAACTGTTCGTTTTCTCTGCCCCACCTCTATCTCCGCTCTATACTATATATATATATATATATATATATATATATATATAGAGAGAGAGAGAGAGAGAGAGTAGGGGGGAGAGAGGTTTAAAAATTATAATAATTATGACAGCGGTTTTTAATAGTACATTATGTATCAAGGGCGTAAAGATGGCTATTTTACGAGCATAAATTACTCACACACGAGGTAAAATAGCCGTCTTTACGCCCTTGATACACAACTTAATTTTTTTCTGTGGGCTCAGCGATGAAATTTTTTAAAAGATAAATACAATTTTCTCAATATTTTCAATTCCGCCATGCAGTGTATGTGCAGTGGGCGTAAAGTTTCATGTCGGCCTGGTGACGCACAGTGGGCTTAATCGGGAATTTACTATTCAAAATCACATACAGCCTACAATTCTTTACCGATTTTTAATTTTTTTAGAAGTGAACAGGAATAGTTACGCAAGAGCGTCTATGGATTAGATTTGTTAATTTTCATCATTTTATTTTTTTTTATATTAATAAACAAAGAGCGAAAATAAGACATTTTCTAATTATTATTTTTATCTTTAAATGAGTAACTAATTGATACCATTGTCGATGCAAATAAATGTATGTATCTAAAGAACATAAATAATTAGAAAGAAATTGAATCTAATGGTTATAAACAACTTATATTAACAAAATTTCAACATCATGAGAATTTTACTTGCAAAGTATATTTGCAAGTTGAAATTGCTTAATTTTACATACACGATCATATTTGATCATCAAAATTTGTTGTCTGGTTTAATTTGTTTATATTATAAATTATAAATTATAATTATGAAAATATTTAGTGATAAAGATTGGTTCATTCGAAACGATTCCTTTCTAAAAGATAAATGCGTAAACTATGCATTTGTTTATTAAATAAACAAATAATAACGAAAAACAAGTATGCAGGACTAAACATCAGCACTGTAATTATTTAAATACGACCAGATATAAAATATAAAAGATATAAAAAAATGATACTGATTAACAATTTTTTGTCACTAAACATTTCCACGTATGTAACGTAATAATATAAAATTATAAAAATAAAAAATCTAATCCATAGACGCTCTTGCGCAACCATTGCTGATCACTTCTAAAAAAATTGAAAATCGGTGAAGAATTATAGGCTGTAGGCGATTTTGAGTAGGGAATTCCTGACTCAAGCCACTGTGCGACGGAGTGCGTATGTCACTGGCTGGAACCGGCCACATTACGCCTGCTTCCCGTGCATGCAATGATGCGTTTTCAAGGGGGGTCGGACAAAAAATATAATTTCTCATTCATACAAAAGTTTTACGTGATAAATATTATAAAGAATTATGACGGTGCGTTTCTTTAAAAAAGGACAAACGCAAAAAAAGGATATTTTTTAATATACTTCCCATGGTCCATTTTTAAAGTAAATGGTCCCGGGGAAACCCGACGGGAAAAATTAAGGCATAAATTGATTTTCCTGTACATGTCGCTTCTTTCTTGTCACTCTGGAATTGGCCATTTCGATTCACTCACCTTCCCGCTGTTTATAACAAACAATTAAACAAATGAAATCTTGAATTTGCTATTGATAGCCGTATAAAATTTTGTTCCAATTTCACCCATAGGAAATTTATGACAATACTAGTTGTGCATGTTAGTACAGGGCAATACGTTTGCACTTGGAACACATTCATTTTCGTAATTTATAATTTTAATTTTCAAATCGACTTTGACAAATTAATGAGGAAAATCAAATTTTGTATCATGATGGGAGCAAGGGGCGGAATGGGGAGGCACTCATGAGATCGAAAGATCTATAAGTAGAATAATGACAATTGATCATGAACACTGCATTGGGTTCTTTATGAATACATTGAAGTAATTCACAGTCCACATTTATCCTTAAAAAATGTAGTGCTGGGAGAAATGGGTGGAAAACGTGAAGCTTCCAAGATGAATATATCTATTATAAACAAAACATTAACTTTCTATGACCTATATATCTTGCTTTGTTTAAAGTAATTTAAATTTATTACTAATGCGAAACCAGCTTCCATGCAAATATTACTTGTTTAAAATGATGGAAGAAGATTGGCATTAATCGTGGATTTAAGTTGTCCCTTACTTTTGTTGTCTTTGATTTTTACGTTTGCGTTTTGTAGCAAATTATCAATCTGACCGTTCAACTTACAGTTACATAAAAGGGGAGTGAGGGGTGATAAGAGGCAGCGCACCCGGAAAAAGTCAAGTTGCTTATACATAGCAACATTCGTAAAGTAAAAAGAACTATTTGTCATATGGACAGCAAGGGGTAGCGCAAGGTGAGGCGCTCTTGTTTTTCGAAAATTCGTTAGTAACGAAATCTTGATAATTCAAGGCCCTCGTATTTATTTTCGTTCGTCTCAAAATTCTATTCATTTTTCAGTTATAGACGCAGGACAACTTTGAATGAAAATATTGTTTTTCTAAAGACTACAAACGTTTAAAGCAGTTTGAGAATTAAATTAATTAAGCGGGAAGGTGAGTAACTCGAAATGGCCAAGTTCAGAGTGACGAGAATGACATGGCATGTGCACTAAAATCTAATCATGCTTCCATTTTTCCCATTGGCGTTTCCCAGGACCATTTACTTTAAAAATGGATCATCTGGGAGTATTTTTTTGTTTTTTATTTTTTAGAATTTTTTCTTGTTTTTTAATGAAACCTACCGTGAATCATTTTTCGGTAAAGTTAGCCTCATTTAAGCACACGCGAGAAATTTGGTTCTTTTTTGCTGGTTTTCCTATGTGGGGCGAACGCTTTTTCCTCACCTTCCCCAATTTCCATTTGGAATGTTTAGTGGGGATGATATTTTATAGAATTTATTTTTAAAATACTAAATTAAACTATATGGAAATTTCATGCATACTAATTTTATGATACTTCCTGAAAAACGATGCTATGAGTGTAAATATAGAAGAAGAGAATGATGAAAGTGATGTGAGTTCCATGACTAATTGACATTTCAATCAATGAAATAAGTTTCAGTGATGAAGATTAATAACTGGAGAAAATTAGTAATTGAGAGTAGGACACATGTCTATTTAATGTAATTCTTTTGTAACTACCATTTTATTCATGCAATAATTACTGAAACTTTAAAACATGTATTCATTCTCACGTTGTAAATTTTCTTCTATAGAAAAGAAAGTGTGCTAAAAAATTTTAAGGATGAATTAGAATTTGTATATTATCCTGTGGGATCGACCATTTTCAATTGTGACGTCAGATTTAGATTTAGCGACCACAGAAACGTAAGAATTATCAATTTCGTAAAGTTTACAGAATACTTTAAAAGTTCGCTCCGCCATATCTGATTTGCCACATTAATTTTTTTATCCTGACGTAAGATTTCAATTCAGTGACCTGGAAAACGTAAATATAATCAACTTCGTCAATTTATCGTCCTGGTTACCAATTGTGTCTCTCCATTTAGCATTTTTCATTTCTAACCGGATATTTCTCAGAAAGGAAATGTGCTACTCTATTTTTTCTGGCCGATTTGAATTCAACATTGAAAAATTTATAAAATATCGAGTCTTAAACTACAAGAAAAATTTATTTCCCTGTTTTAGTTTAATTTTATCAACTCTGTCAAAAAATGATAGTCTTTTTCCTAATTTCCTAGGCGGGGCATTCGGAAAAACTTTTCTCTGAAATTGTCCCTGCTGTGCACTTAACAAGCTTCTGCCTCGTTGAAGGAAAATTCATTTTGGTCAATTCGTTCGAGAGATATTAGGTTTTGAAAGTAAATTTTGTAAAATAGTCCACAGTGCGGGTGCTCTATAAAAGCCACTACACCATAATTTACTTGAACATGACATTTACCCCATTATGTGATAATCAGAAGAGTATTAGATATTGCAAAATTTCTTGAAATAATTATGGAAAGGGTGTCATGTACACCCTAATTATTTTATTTATATACTTTGCGAGTCATTTAACTTAACAATTGGTGTTTGAGTTTGTTGGTTATTTAAATTCTGTAAAAAAATGTCAGAAAGTATGAAATTCCGATTTTTATGTTAATATTAGCTTCTTGAAGTCATGTTATGAACAATGTAAATACTTTTAACTGTTATTTTCTTCTTTAAAAACATTTATTATCAATTTTTTTCTTCTTTTAAAAAATTGCACAAAATAATAGTTGTCTCTTTGCTGTCGAATAGTATAGTTTACTTTTGCACATTGTTGGCTATTTCGGAAATATATTTTTACCAACAAGGGAGGTTGGGGTCATACACGTGTTTTTGCTACTCATTTCTATGTGTAACTATAGTGAATACATATTTACCTTTCGATTGTAATCAAATTTAAAAACTACCATGAATTTACCGTATAGTAAAAATGAAAAAAACTAAATGAAAAACTAGAAATTATCTTTTCTGAATCCTATTAATTATCTAAAAGAAACTATATATTTTTCGTTTTACTGGGATAATACCGACAAGTATCTGGTATTTTTTTTATTTGAAAATTTTCTGTAAAGTCCACTTCTTGCAAAGAGTCAAAAGGGTAAAAAGATGCACTGTTTCTATTTGACTAATAAAATAAGACCGTTAACATGTACCCGTAGAAATTCCAGAAAACGAGTCATCGGGGCACTTTTATAGCCATACGCGCACGTGATATTTCGTTTACAAAGACGCGTATACCTCTTAAACTGCCTTTGACCAAGCGGTACCCTCATTTGTGGGATGACAAATATATTGTAATATATACTAGATCAAAAAACTGATCGATATGGACAAATTATTCATAATCCTACATATTAAAACAATTGAATTATTTTGAAGCAATACACATATTGTACATTTTTTTAGTTAAAGCTTTCAGACTCACTCCATGAAGGTGAAAACTGTGTCAAAATAAGTAATCTTTTTAAACTAAAAAAAAACCCTAATGCAAAATTTCTCTAATTGAATGCAAGCTCAAGGCCAGAATATGATTTACAGTATTTTTTAAAACTAACGTTCAACGCAGAAATAAAACTAGAATTTCAAGGGGCTTTAACTAAGAGCTTTATCTAATTAATCCAGGCACCACTGATACATCTGTATGCATTAAGAGGTCTATAGGGTAAATTTGATTATAATTGCCGAAAGAAGTCTCCTAATTATCAACATGCAAAGTAGACTTTCGCAAAGTTGTTTGATTTTAGTCTAAAGAAGTTTTTTTTTTTAAACAAATAAATTATCTTTCTTCATTTCACACTTCTATTTACAATTAATTGTTTTCAAGTTATAGAGTTATAAACAACAACTGCGGCTGCAATATACCTCGGTTCAAGCTTTCTGAAAAATACTTTACGGATTTGTTTCCATAAATCTTGTTATTGTTCAAAAAGACTGTTCAATCAATAAGCAACCGTTTTTCGAAAGGCTACCCTAGATACTCAGAATAATAATAAGAATTAGTGGTCACTGGAATTAAGTAATTTTTCTTTAATAATTTATTCAACAGAATATAATAATATTGATAAAATTGTTGTATGTAACTTCCTTCATGTGCAGATTTAAGACCCATTAACCAATCAGTTCGACATTGTCGAATAAACGAAATCATTTTTCGAGTAGTATTTTTTCCTAGTAAGAAAAAATATTTCACATGATTTAACATATTTTCTTTATATGTTCTGATTGATTCAAGTTTAAAATTTAATCAGTTAATTTGTGGTTAAGGTCGAATTTGTATTCGGCGATAATGAATCATTCATCTAGAAGATTGTATTGTTAGCTTAATATGAAGATTTACAAAAGTAATGCACTTCAAATAATATAATTCAACTTAATTTAGCAAATGCACAAATAAAGTAAGTACTTAAAATTTCATTGAAACGAAGAAAGAAATCAGAAATAGGTCTACATCTGTATTCAGTAGTGGCTTACCTTTCGACTGGCTTCAAAAGAAAAGTGGTGTGAAAGTTTTAGAGAGACAGGGTTAACATCATATAAAATAAAATTCTTCAGCACTAGCTTTGTTCCTGCACTAAGCGTTTGTCAGATTCAGAGGACGGTACATTATTTTCATAATGAGAAGGAGGCATTCGGTCTCAATTACTGACAAGAAGGAAGTTTTTCAGAATATAAATTTACCTTGAAGTAACTTTAATTGAATAAACTATTTACCTTATTTAAACCACTACTTGACCTGATCCACATTCGGACTACTTACTCTATGCTTTCCTGAAGCTTTCTAATCTACAAAAAAAAAAAGCTTCAACGCAAGTCCACGTATGTTCAAACATTTTAAACGATTGTATTTACAGTATGGTGTTTAAAACATTACCAAGTACGTATGGAGCGCAATAGGTTTTGTGCACTTAACGTGAAAATAGCACGCGAAATAACCACATGAACTATGAATTAAGCCTTCGTGTACCATACAACAAACGACGCTAGTGCATAAATTTTTGCTATTTGAATAGTATGGTACCTCACGCTCAATGAGCTTCTCGACGTATTCAACAGTTCGTACCCGACGTTCACCCGTCACCTCGTCCACATACTCTTCTGTGCGGCGAGTAACCTTCTCGTCGACTACTTTCTCTGACTCACGTACAGCTTTAGACGGGCCCAGCTTGCTGCGCACAGCAAGTTTGGGAAAATCTGCACTAGATGGCCGTAACGTAGAGAACTATGATAGCAAGACAAATGAGAACCTATGTACTGTTCTGATTTCCTTCGCTTTTGAAAGGTTTATGTTAGAAGTTTTTAAAATAAAACAAGCAAATAGTTTGGGGTTAACTGATTTAGAAAAGTCAATCAAAATCTGATTGTATAATATAATGATCCAGCATATCACAGATTACTTACCTCTGAAGCTTTTTCGGCGTGAAACGTATAATCGTTGTCCTCACATTCTTGTGGTTGTTCAGCCTTGTTTGTTGCATAATTAATTTCACTCATCTTTTTCATTACTAACTGCTGTGCCTCTAGAGTGTCCTATAAAAAATACAAAAATTTATGACACGAGGAGTAGCATCAGGTTATAAAAATATGCCCACTTATAATTACTTTACTAATCAACTTAGAAAATAACAAATAAAAAAAATGTACAGTGAGCTGTCTCCGTCTAAGGATAGCAATATCTTATAGCGGTGAATGGTACCCATTGCATATACTGGGGGCAATAAAAAAATTGTTATAGACTTGCTAGTGAGGGGGGGGGGTGCTGAAAAGTTGACATTACTCTTGAATAAGAAGCCCTCGAAAGATTTTTTTGATGAACTCAGTCTTCACTCAGTCGGACGTAAAACTATGGGCCAGGTGAACTTGGATTTTGCAACAATAGTTGCTCAATAGTTTTTGGGATCACTGATTACGAATCTAGAGTCAACATTTTTAAATTCGAAATATCGGACACATCATGGCCGAGAAAATTACAAGTTTTCGACGCTTATGGCTGAAAATGAGTACTTAAGGGTTCTTAAAGTCGCTGATTACGAATATAGAGTCAAAGTTTAAAAATTAAAAATACACTGACCTTTGCTTTCTTTCAGAAGCGGCGCGCACAAAACAAGATTTCGTCTTTTCAGAATTCCCTTCTCTCGCTGAATGGAGTATAGTAATGTTATTGTGTTTCGTGCAATCTAGCAAAATAATCCAGCATCCTGATTATAGTGTCTCGAAAGGACTCGCTATAGCGTACGAAACACAATTACATCACTATAGCCAAATTCAGGCGGTTTATTGCGATGACCTTCACCAACGAAATACCGAAAATCTAAATTTAGACTTCAGATACGAAATTGGCGAACTAAAAAGCCCTAAGTAACTATTTCTAGCCAAATCCATCGAAATTTTTTAATTTTTGCTGCCATATTTGGTTTGCCATTTCTAATTTAAAATATGTATAATCCTCGAGTAATAATTTTTCGCCAAATCGGTCAAAATTTTTATATTTTCCTTCCCATATTGGTTCCTCTATTTCGAAATTAGAAAACTATATACTCCAGATTCGTAATATGCGATCCCAAAATCCCCGATTAACCATTTTTAGCTCAATATGTAGACTTTTTTGATTTTTGCCAAAATTCGAAGTCATCTGATCAGAGGCGGCGTAAGCCCTAGAGGGCACAGGAGGCCTCTAAAATCGAATGATTAAATTAATCGGATCGTTTAAATTTTCCAAAATAGATATTTCATCATTTGTTCTAATGTATATCTGCGGCTAAGAAATTATAGAAAGACTCCAGGCCTTGGGACAATAAATGCTCATTGTTCTCTTTACCTCGTGACTAATACTATATTCAACTACCAATTCATAATAAACGTACCAGATTTAAGATTCTTTAACCCAGTCCTAATCTTAGCTGGGATAGATACTTTCATTATCTAATTTTAAAGCCCGATCCACACATTCGCTACATGGCGAGTAGCGAAAATTCGCCTATAGCCGAGCACTTAATCACTAAGACCTTCATCCTCCGAGTAGCAAGCGTACCCGAGCACAGGTATCCAGATATTCGTACATTGCCAAGCACCGAGTAGGTTTGGAAACGCTGAATATTCGCTCTTCTCTCTTCAATCGTCGTCCAAAAAAAAGAACTTTCAACGAAAAAAGACAAACAATTAACCAAACATTGAATGGGTAAAGTGTCAGTTAAAAAAATTAATTTTTAAGAAAAAAAAAGAATTTTTAGCAAAATAAATGAATTTGCGACTAAAAAAGACAACGAAAAATTAAATCGTTAAACTTTTAGTTGAAAAAATTAATTTTCAACCAGAGATGATTTTTCAACTAAAATGATTCAATATTGAACTAGATTAATTATATTGTCAGTTCAGAAAATCAATTTTTAACAAAAAAAGGAGTTTTAGACAAAAAACTTAAGCTTTTAAACAAAGAAGAGAATTTTCTACAAAACGGTTGATTTTTTAGACAAAAAGATGACTTCTCAACGAAGAATTTTGTAATTTTAATCAAACAAAAGACATAATTTCTACCAGAAGAGATGAACTTTAAAAAAAGGCAAATTTTCAAAAAATTATTTAAATTTAAATAAAAAACGATTGTTTAGTCGAGAAAGAAAAAAAAATCTTTGGCAAATTAAAATTTAAAAGGGGCAAAAGATTAATATAAAATAAAAATTAATGATTTAAGTTTTCTAAATGAATTTTCTTGTTTGAGTGTAATTTTTCATATTTTATAAATTACCTATTCTTTAGATTATTTATTTATGATTACATAATATGAAGATTAAATTTTCCGTTACATTTGTGCGAAGCGAAGGCGCATCCCAAACGTCATTTTTTCACTCTATTCGCCTTGGTTATCGCGTTGGAAGCTCAGCAAGCGATGGATATCAAGAGTAGTGAACATTCTCCTAGAGTAGACCCATCCACACTACTAGATATTGGGTGAACTTTTACTCGTAGACACTCGCCGACTAGCGACTGTGAGGATCGAGCTTAAGGGTAATACAGGAAGAGACTAAGTCGAAGATGAAAATTTTTCAAGTTTTTCTTTCCTTGTTTAATGTTTGAAATCTATCTGAAATCTTCTATTGAGTTAGTATCTTAATAACTTTGTTAGTATACCTGTTCGAGAGATTTAAGACGCGCTTGTCTCCAAGCAGCTCTCTTTTCTGCCCTCAGTGCACGTTGCTCAGCAGGGCTTAAGTGACTTTCTTCTTCGTCGTCAGAGAGTAAACCCTGTCAAAAATTAACGTTCAAAGTTATATGATGACATTGCTTCAAAAGATAACTATCACTTTTAATTACATAATTAAATTTGGTCCTGATGTTAAGAAATTAAGTAACCTTACCTCTTGTATCATTCTCTCTTTTAATCTTCTTTCAGCTTTTGCTGTCCTTACAATATTTGAAGCATTCTGTGTGTTTGAACTTCGTGAACTCTGGCGGCTCCTATAATATAATACATAATCAAGATTCTCTTATAACGAAATTACGAAAATGATTAAAAAATCGCTTATGGTTCACAAACTGAGCTGATTTTTAATTTTACTGAACTTTACGCAATTTCTCGAATACACTGAGGAAACTTTTTCCTATTCATGACATCGGTAATAAGTTTAGATACTTTTGAAAATTCGGCGCATATTTAACAAAACCTACATTTTACATCAGAATTTCTCAAAATAACAAAAAATGAACACTCGTGACACTTGTACTTAGTTACCATGTCTATCTACATATATTTAAATATAAAAGTAAGAATTGATTTACGTAGGTCTTCGGAGTGCTTGTTCTTCTACAATATCTTCAGATTCTTCCAATCCTTCGTTTTCGTCGATTTGTGCCCATGACTTTAACTCGTCTCTCGTCAAAGTGGCAATCTTTTTCTCTACATGAAATTAATAAAACCAATCAAATAAAATTATCCTATAT
>JAAAKG020063277.1:0-17727 GCA_010014905.2 Druon quercuslanigerum | reverse complement strand
AATTAAAGTGTTATCTTTTTTAGTTGAAAATTCACATGTTTTGTTAAAAAATTATATTTTTGGTTAAAATGCAACTGGCTCTGTTTTTTATTTCTAATTAAAATATGAACTATTACATTTTTGTTTTGAGAATTTATCTGATTTGTAACTGATTTGTAGAAAATTAGCCTTTTTGGCTTGAAAATGTAACAGTTCGGTAGAAAACTAAATTATTTGGTTGAAATTAAAATTCGGCATACTTTAATATGTGCTAGAATTGTGTTGCCCCTTAATTTTAGTTAAAAGAATTTATTTTCCAATTATTACCCTATTTTTGTGAAAAATCACCCTCTTTGCCTCTGATTTGAAAGAAGTTAATAGCCTAAATTAACGAACGTAGTTTATGGACAGCCCCTAACTTAAAAATTTAATTTTAAATCGATTCTTTAAAGCCTTATGCATAAAAAGAGTTTCCTACAAGTAAGTTTTTGAATTCCATTAGACTAGTCTTGTCTTCCACTCTTAATTTGTACATTTAATAATTATATAATATTTTATTATTCATCGTGATAGATAAAGACATAATTATTTATACGGAATTTAAATGTGAAATTATTTCTAACTATAGAAGTATGTTATAATATTATGGTGTTCTTTTTTCACGCTGCCATTGTTGGATTCTAAAGTAAGTTGGATCTCTCTTCAAATATAGAAAATAGTGTACTGCACAATGATTTAAAATACGAGATTGCTTTTTTAATACCTTCACCCACCGACGTAATCATGGAAAGTCCAAGTCCCGTCGATAATATTTCCATTGACATGCCCGGCTCGAAATCCACTCTCGGAAATTCAAATGAATCCGAGCAAGCGCGTGAGAAATTTCTAAGCATGATTGCCAAAAATGGAAATGTGTCCGTGCCAAATTCAAATACTGCGTCCTGCGACTTGAATCAACAAGTCATTATGACTGAATCTGGGGATTCTCAGATTTTGGAAGAGGTAGGTTCCTGTCAATCTATCGAGAACTTTGCGGCTGTTGGCTCGGATAGAATTTCTTCTGTAGATTACTCGCATACTAATGATAAGGCAAAAGTAGAGCTTCCAAATTTAGTTCTAGACAATAATGTTCCTCTCGATAATGTTAGAGATCTGGACACTCTTGGCAGCCCAAAAGACTCGAGTGGTAGAAGTGAAAGTCGTAATAGCAAGAAAATTAGCAAATCTGTCATATCCGAGAACAAGGAAATAGTTATTGTATCGTCGAGCGATAATTCTTGTGATATAGAGTATATATTGTCACGTAATATACATAATACCACCAAAGCACCCGAAATAAAGGAAGGTAAAGATAGTTCGGGTAATGTAGGGTCTTCATTATTACACAATCTTCAAGACAAAACGAAAGGAGTTGAGCTGCAGAGTGGTAATGTCTCAAAAATCGCGAGTATAAAACCTATTCTCAGTATTTCGAAGAACAATGATTCAAAAAAGATGGAGGAGAAGAATCACTGCCTAAAGACTGAGTTTACCTGTAACCTAGACATTGGAAGTCACAGAAGTTTCGGACAAGTCGTCCACTTCAGAAAACTGAACAAGAGTCGAGGCACTCAGACCCAAAGTGATGGTCAAAATCTAGAAAGTGCAAGTCAGAAAGAAATAGGCATGACCGAGAGCGAGACTGAGGATTCCGAATTCTCCCAAATGGAAATGTTCATCTCGAAACGTGAATCTCATCTAGAGATAGACGGCAAGTACCTGAAATCATTAGTCAATTCTAAAAAGAGTCCCAATAAGATTAAAGTTGTTGGAAAGTCAAAAAAGATGGAGAAACAAAAATCAGAGGATGATTGCACTGTATCGAAAGGTGATCAGAGCGTTTATGAAGAGTCGATAGAAGTTTGCTCAGGCTCTGATTCGAAAATAAAGAACGGGCTGGAAAATGAAATTGAACAAAAGAATTTTCAGATGGTGGATAGGAAAGAAATATTGAGTGAAGATGCACCAGTGAAGAATTCAGAGAGGAAGCAGAGACATTCCATTCTTCTTCAAAGTAGTCTGGACTCGATTGGTGTCAGAAAGCCGAATACTGATCAGTCTTTTGAATCCATGGCTAAAAAGTCGAGGAGTTTGGAGTACATAAAAAACCATTCTCTTACTTTCAAAACACCCTTGAGTTATTGTAGTTCAGAAATAGTTTTCGAGCCTCAAAGACCGAAATCAGAGAGTACGATTCAGCTTGTAACTGGGAATAATTATGATGAGCAGACTGATGATTTTTGCTCAGAATGCTACCTTGCTAATGATCCATCCTCTACGGAAATATTTTACACGATTCGTTCGAATTGCAGTTCACCCTTAGAAGATTCCACCGAGTGTGACATCTGCAGCTCCTGCAATCTTCCAGATTCGGCAGATGTCTTGGAGTTGAAGACGCAACTTTCGAAGAGTCAGTCGGTCTGTGAAGTTTGTGAAATATGTGGAGAACCTGCAACAGATTTTGAAGATGATTTGGAAGGTTCTTGTAGACAGGAAAATACTGAAGTTATTGACAGACGAGTGACTGCTCTTCAATCTCTGCATTTAAGTCTGCCAAAGACAAGTTCTGAATCTGTTGAGGAGATGTCGTCAAATCAGACAACTGTGGAAGAGGAGCGATTTGAGATTGAAAATTGCGGTTTGCAGGGAGAAAAAGGAGTCGTGAGTGAAGAAGAGATTCAGACTTCAGAAGCCGAAGAAACTTTACATAGTGTCATTGTCGAGAGTCAAGAATTCCATTCTGAAGAATTTAAGGCTGAATCTGAAGTCGACGTTTCCAAAGAAATTATGGATCTCCCAGGACCAGGATTTTTTGTGCCAAAGGATGAAGTCGTGATGTTGGCTGAAAACGTAAAGAGACTTAGTAGAAAAAGTTCTTTTATCAAGAAGAGTACTTCCGATCGACCGGACAAGAGAAGATACTCTTCTGCTGATAGTTTACCGCACAAATTATTTCATAGAGGAAATGACAGATTTTTCAAGTCAAAAGATACGAAACTCGTGGCTTCAACAGACAGCATTCGTCCTATGAGACATTTTAGAAGTAAATCGTTGCGAAGATCTTCTGATAGTATTGGTCGTTATGATTCGTCGAATGATAATTTGGATCGTTTGGATGAAAGTGTTGATGTTGATGAAGAAGGGACAAAAGAAGAAGTTACTGGACCTGAGGAACTGAAGAGGAAAAACAGCGACTCTCTTGAGTCAATTTTGTTGAAACATGGAATTAAACTTATTAGTCAAAAGGAGACTGTCTTATAATCTTGATTTTCAGATTATTGAACAGACATCGGATCTGAGTTATCAAATATCCAAATTATAGAATGCGAATTACTTTTTATATCTTAATTTAATTGAGATTAATACATATAACTTTAGCAATTGGTGCACATCAATTATTGTAATTAAAATTATCATATAACTGCTTGAAATCCGAGATTTTTAAATTTATTGGTTTAAATTTAAAGAGTTTACAATTATTTGAAATTGTCTCTAGTTTTTGGATCGTTTCATGATCAATATTTTCTACTCGAAATTTATACAAGGTGTCTACACTCCTGGAAAATTTGCCATTGTTAGGGAATTTTTATATACCATAAAAAACATGTAAATGTTAGGGATTTTTTTAATGTCAGGGTATTTTTCCAGAATATTCTTAAATTTTTTAAATTCGTAATATAAAATTAAATAACAACGTTTCTTCTTTTGTAAAAGTAGTCTTATTTTACTGAATCTAACTATTCTGTTGAAAATTGAACTATTTTGGTAGAAATTGATTTATTTGGTTGAAAATTACATTTTTTCTTGAAAATTGATATTTTATGGTCGAGAATTGAACTGTTTTGAAGAAAATTCGTCTTTAATTTGAGAATACAATAAGTTGGTTGGAAATCCAACTATTTTGGTATGAAATTTAATTATTTGGTTGAAAATGAACTTTTTTGTTATAAACTCAAATTTTGTTGTTGAAAATTCAACTATTTTTTGAAAAATTCGTCTTTTTAGTTTCAAAATTCAACAATTTGTTAACACTTTTTCTCTTTCTTGCATGAAAAAACTTTCTTATCAAAAAATTAACCTTTTTTTTTGAAAGTTGGCGTTTAATTTGAAAATTCACCTGTTTTATTAGAAGTTTAATCTTTTTTAGTTAAAAGCGCATCTGTCTGATTGATATTTCAAGTTTTTTGTTGAAAACTCACTTTTTTTTAAGATTCATAATTTTAGTTGAAAATTCATCTCTTTCATTAAAAATTGAACTATTTTGATGGAAATACCTATCTTTTTGAATGAAAATTATTATTGTTATACGGAAAATGTAATTATTCTATCTGTTAGTCGAAAATTAATATTTGTATGTGAAAAATCAAAGTTTTGCTTGAAAATTCGTATATTTTGTTAAAAATTAAATGTTTTGCTTGAAAGTTCAACAGTTTGATTGAAATTTCTTCTTTCTCTTGACTAAAAAAAAAACTTTTTTTGTGGAAAATTCGTAGTTTTTGGTTGAATTAAACACTTTTTTCTATTTAAAATTAAGATCTTTTTTTTAATTTAACTACACTACTTTGTAAAAAATGAATTTTTTTGTTTGAAGATGTATCATTTTAATTAAAAATGTATCTCTTCGGTTAAAAATTTAACCATGCTTTTGAAAACTTTGTTTTAGCTAGGTTAAGAAATAATGTTTTTAAACAAAAATTTACCTATTCAATTTTTTATTGGAAATTCATCCTTTTTGGTAAAGAAATTCATCTTCTCGGTTTAAAAATTATTTTCTGCTTAAAAATTCAACAGTTTGGTTATAATACTTCTTTCTCTTGACTCAAAAAAATTTCTCAGTTGAAAATTCGTATTTTTTGGTTGAATTCAGCTGCTTTATTTAAAGTTAAGATGTTTTTTGATTCAAATATCAACTATTATACTTTTCGTTGAAAATTGATCCTTTTGGGTTTAGCTTTTTTTATTAGCTCATTTTTCTTAGCTTTTTTTTCTTAGTTCATTTTCCATTGAAAATTCTTCTTTTTTGTTGAAGATTTTTCTGTTCTTTGAAAATTCGTTTTTATTTTGGTTGGAAATTATTTTGTTCAACTAATAATTTAATTTTGCAGTTAGTGGTTAAAAATACATCTTCTTTAGTTAAGGATTGATGTATTTTGTTTATCATTAAACTATTTCTGTTTAAGATTGATCATATTAGTTGAAAATTTAACTGTTTTGTTAAAAGTTCTTTTTTTCTTGGTAATTTAACAGTTAAATAAGTATGAAAATAAAAAATAAAAATTTATTTTAATTCTTATTCGAATGCATGGCCTTGCGGGACAAATTCAAGAAATAACTAATTTTCCTTAAAAATGGAATAGTTAGATTTTTAATTGCAGAAATGAATGTGTAAGAAAAAAATGTGAATAAAGTAGTTGAATTTTCAAACAAAAAGGTGATTAATAGGATAATGAATCTTCAAGCAAAAATTGAGTTTTTAACAAAAAAAAAACAGATTCTCAAAAACAACAACAAAAAATATTCAAGAACGAAAGAAAAATAAATTTTCAACAAGAAGAAACGAATTTTTAACAAAATACTATAATTTTCAATCCAGAAAATACATTTTTAACGGGAATAGTTAAATTTTCAGATAAAAAATGTAATTTTCATTAAAAAAAAAAAATTTTTAACAAAATGGTTTAAAATTCAAATCTTTCTGTTGAAGATTCATCATAGTATTTGAAAATTTAACTATTTTCTTGAAATTTTTTTATCTTTGTTGATAATTAGCTGTTTAACAGAAAATTTTACTGAATTTTAATTTAAGAAATGATGAACTGTTTTATTAGTATTTTTATTATAAACATTTCTAAATTAAAAATATTAATTAAATCAGTTACTTTTTCAAGTGAAAAAACAGTTATTTAGTTTTACATATAATTACTACTATTTTTAGCTATTTATATATTTAAGAAGACTTGAAAAGAACATTATTTATTATAATCTCGTGAAACTGTGCACATGTTTCGCCCTTTAAAATAATGCGAAATGTTTGAACGGCTCCGTACTATGAAAAATGATACCTGGAAAAAAACTGGAATGGTCAGAGAATTTTTTTGCAGGTTTTAAGTAGACACCCTGTTATAATAATTTGGATAATTAATATGGATTCCCCAAAAATACAGTTTTCCTACTTTTGTTAAAACTAGGGTACGACTTTTTTCAAGTAAAAAAATATTTTTTGTGCACTTATTGTATCCGGTTCGTAAATTGTATATTCTTGAAATGTGTAATTATTAAGACATTCGATCAATTTTATTTACGATTGACGTAGGCCCTAATTTTAAATTTTACACTCGAACGAAAGCAAATTGTCCATTTTTTATGCGAGAAGCGAATTAAACATTATTATTCGCTCATAAATCTATCAGGTAAAAAGATTGTAGGAACTTTTTAAAATCTGTCTCGTCTTATGACACTTTTTTCATTCTTTACATACATGAATGTAATTTTATTTAATTTTAGCGAAACGCACGCAATATTACGCACCGATGTTCAAGTAGTATCTAAAAATCTAAATTGTTGATGCGAATCAACTGTTAAACTAGAAGTTATAAACAGACTAAAGACTTAAAATCAAATATATTAAAAGGTAAGGACCGTAGGAGCGAATATTTTCGACAAAAAATTATGAAATGTCCAGTCATGTTGGAACATAAAAGCCAAAGCAGTGCCAAAAGTATTTACGCGTACTGGTAGAAACTTAAAGTATTATTAAATTTTTAAACTGAAACCGACAATCTAACATGTCAATACGCATATTAATTATGCACAGCGAGATATTTATATCTGAGGTGATATGTCGGTTGTAATTATAGTGAATCTTACAATTGACGCATAAAATATTCCTAAAAACTTCCGTCAAATAATACATATGTCTAAAAATCAGGTTAAAATGCTAAAGTATCTACTTTCGGATTACACAGTTAGGTTGAACTAAGATTGAATAAAAGTTCTATGTAAATTGGATTTTTTTATTGCCTGTGGTAATGTGGCATCCCACGAAAAATTTAAAATGAAAATAAAAAAAATCGATCAAGCACTTTTTTAAAAAAAGTCGATTTTTTGTATTTAATTACTAAGAAATGAAGAAATTTCCATATTATAAATGGTCCATATTTGTTCAAATTTTTTTAATAGATAATCATTAAATTAACATATAAAATGAATATTACTACAAAATGCTTATATTTTATGGTATCAATGATCTAAAATAACAGAAAAGAATACCTAATATTTTTTATAACTGAACCACTGCATTTTTCTTTGAAAATGTCAATTTTCGACGCAAAATACAAATTTACCCTAATATTGTTTAAAATCTAACGATTTTTTATTAACAATAAAAATAGAAGACGAAAAAAATATTATTGGTTTTAAATCCTCGATTTCCAACAGAAAAATGTTAACATATTTAACTTTAAATTAAAAAAATTGTTATTTTTGTAATTGATCTCAAAAATCTTATAATTTTGCATATTAAAAAACCAAACTGTAAAGCTTTTTCAAAATTTAAGGATTTTTGTTTAAAATAACTGATTTATGATGAAAAAAATTAGCGTAACCTTAAATTGTTCCAAAATTATAAATCTGTCAAATCCATATATATAGTTACAGTAAAACTTAACTTACAATATTGTCCAAAAAATTTAATTATTCTTTGAAATCTAATGATTTCTAACTAAATATATTGATTTCCGGTATAAAACTTATACATAACCTGAAGTTGTTGAAAATTGCTAGTATTCTTTGAAATATAATAATTTTTATAACCAAAAATATCTTTAATGTCCGATGAAAAACACTACAAAAACAAAATATTTTCGACAAATGTCAATCTTCTTCTAAATCTAATGGTTTCTTTTAAACAACTGACTTCCTCTGAAAAAACATTAATAAAACCTGAAACTGTTCAAAAATTACAAATCTTATTCGATCTACAGGGTATCCCATACTCAAGTGTCCGGATTTATATGGCCGTATAAAAATAAAAAAAATAAATCGAAAATTCCTTTTCCAAAAATCGGTTGAAGCTTTAGTTTTTGAGATACAAAAGATTTTAACTGGAGCAATCAGGAGCGTGGTATAAACAGTCGCGTGTGTGCGATCGGTAGTACCCCTTATTGTAACTTAATACTTTTGTTAAAAAATAATTTTAATAAAAAATCATAAATTAATTCTGATGTTAAATTTGGCTGATTACTGGTATTTTTTCTCGTTTCTTCAGAAAATTATTTTGACCATTTATTAGCAAAATTTAATATCAAAGTTAATTAATTAATTACCCTGGTCGACAAAATAACATCATTAATTTAAAAAATCATAAAGTTCCCAACAGAACAATTTTCGGTTTTGTGTTTTTACTGAAAGTTAACTTATTAAAACAAAAATCATTAGATTTTAAAAGTTCATAACATAAATAAACATCTAATTAAATATAATTTTGCAATAAAATTTATATTTTCAAATTCAACTATAATTTTAATATTTTATTGAATTTTGTATAATTAAGTGTTTCTGTACGATATTAGGTTAGGTTAGCGTTTCACATTAAAAATTGGTATTTAAAAAATAATCATAATAATTTCATCAAGATTAATAATCTTTTAACAATTTTGGATTATTTTAGTGTTTTCTGTCGGAAATTGTCATTTTCAATAAAACAAAAAATATATACAATTTTTTTTAAGACGATTCAAAACTTTGAACGATTTAAGGTTATGTTAGCATTTTGGACAAAAAATTGATATTTTAGAACATGACGTTTTTCGCAGAAAATCGGTTATTCAAGCATAATTAGATTTCGAAGAAGATTAAAATTGTAATTTTTTTTTTCTGTTCTATAATGTTAGAGTTTTTCATCGAAAATTATTGGTATTTTCAAAAAGAAATTATTATATTTCCAAGACTATTTATTTTTTTCGATTTGTTTCACTAATGTTGGTCTGTTTTGGAATTGTGTTAGCGTTTTTCGTCGAAAATTTGTATTTCTAATTTAAAAAAAGAGATTTCAAAGGCAATTCACAACTTTGCATAATTTTAGGTTATGTCAGTTAAAATTGGTATTTTAAAACAAAATTCCATGGAGTAATAGTAAGGAGAACAAACGACAATGCGCGCGCGAATGAAAAATGACTCGAATTTTTGGACATAGTTCAGTGGAGGACGTACGCTGAATTGTAAAGTTTTGCCTCTTTTAGAGAGGAATATCTGTGACTGAATACATGAAATTATATTTTTTTATTACTGTATTCTCCGTAACGTTTTCTTTTTCTCGCTTTATGCAAATAAAGTCTAGACCAAAAAATACCAATTTTAACCTGACATAACCTAAAATTATTCAAAGTTGTGAATTGCCTTTGAAATATCTTTTTTTTTTAAATTAGAAATAAAAATTTTCGACGAAAAACGCTAACACAATCCTAAAAAAGATCAACATAAGTGAAAGACGTCGAAAAATTAAATATTCTTGGAAATATATTACTTTCTTTTTGAAAATACCAATAATTTTAGATGAAAAACACTAAGATTATAGAACAGGAGAAAAATGTACAATTCCTTCGAAAAACGTTAATATAACCGTTCTTAAAAATTGCAAATCTTCTTCAAAATATACTGATTTTTGTTTTAAAATATCAATTTTCTGTCTAAAATGGTAACATAACCTTCAATCGTTTGAAGTTATGAATCAACTTTAAATATATATATTTTTAATTAAAAATAACAATTTTCGGCGGAAAACACTAACATATACAAAATTCAATAAAATATTAAAATTATAGTTGAATTTAAAAATATAAATTTTATTAAAAAATTATATTTAATTAAATTTTTATTTATATTATGAACTTTTAAAATCTAATGATTTTTGTTTTAATAAGTTTAATTGTTTTGTTCGAAACTTTATGATTAATTAACTCTGATGTTAATTTTGCTGATTACTGGTCAAAAGAATTTTTTGAAGAAACGAGAAAAAAAATATGCCTCGGCCAGTAATCAGCCAAATTTAACATCAGAATTAATTTATGATTATTTATTAAAATTATTTACTATAAATAGTATTAAAAGTATTGAAGAAATAAAAATGTTCTTTAATTTGCATCTTGCTGTTTTTTTTTAGATTTTGTTGCATTCCACGGAAGGGATACTATGTGGATACTTTGTAGCGTTTTATTAAAAAACTCCTTTAAAAAAATGATCATATAATCTTATAAAAATCTAATCACTTCATAATAATTAAATGTAAAAACCACTTTTAAAAAAAATGTCACGACCGATCATTATTTTTCATTTTCTCCTTAAACTGCTAGTAGAATGCCATATTGCAATAAACAATCGAAAAATCCTATTTACTTGGAATTTTTATTTAAACTTTGTCTATGTCCATTGTGATTAGTATAGGACGTATTATAATTAAATTCATAGTAGATAAATTTACGATAAGAAGGAAAAATAAAATATACGAAGTTAATTTAATAATTCAAATTATACCATTTAGATTTTTTTCTTCAAATATTATATTTTCTTTTTGCAAAGATAAGTCAAGACGCTAAAATTTTAGGTTGTTATTAAATATACTTTGTAACACATATACAAAATCATCGCCTACACAAAACAAACTTAATTTTTTGTCTATTTTAGAGATTCTTTCTATATCTATTACTTTAGTGCATGAAGTTCTATCCATTTTTCGTCGTGTACGAAAACTTCTTAACACGTTTATTGTCGCTTTGTAGAATCTGTTTCTGGTTTCAGACTCTGAATGTCAAATATTAAATTTTAATCTAAAAATTGATTCAGAAAATAATTTTTTTGTAGCATGAATTGAAGTTTTCGAGTTCATTTCATGAGACAATAGTGCAAATGCTTAGACTCCTAGCAGAGCTGTGCTTTTTAAAGCGGAAGTGTTGTTCGCGATTCTAATAGCTTGCGCGTTCGTGCCTTCCTCTATTTTCTATGTAATGTTATCAATAGAAAATTGTAATCATCGTTGTAATTTTTACTCATGTTTGTTAATGTTTTTTTTTGCATACCAGATGTTCTAGGATGTTTCCTTTTTCAGTTTTAGTGCAATCTAGTAAATAAGTTCCATTATGTTTCCATGAGTTGTTTCCTCGTTAATTGAGGAATGGATTAGACCCACTGTAAAGGCAAATGAAGAGCGCAGCTCGGATCTCACATTCGGAGATCCTTCGTTAGACTGTCGGTCCGGTAGAGAGGGGGTGAAAAGGAGCGCGCATGCTCGGCGTTCGTGCGCACGCCTCCCGATGGTCTCACCGCGGATCTCCGCAACGTGAGAGCCGAGCTGCGCTCGTCAGCTAACGTCACAGTGGCTCTAGTCAACTCTCTGGTAATATTTTATTCAAACTAGTTTTTAACAAATATTTGTTTATCCGAAACGTGGAAGTTTGAATGCCTCGCTAAATGTAATATTTTTCTATATATATTTTTTACATCTCTTCCTTGAAATCTAAAAGCTTTAGTGCACATCAGCAGGAAATAGAATACTTGAGCATAATTGATCTATCAATAGCTAAGGATAAACGTACAAAAGAATAAAAGAATTTTATTTCTCTACTAAAATAGCAGTATTCTTAAGCTAAGCAGAGTGGAAATATTTCACTTTGGATCTTGCTTGATGTAGAAGCTTTAAAATGATGTAATAGATTTTGCATGCTGGCTCTTTTAGACAGAGGTGGGCAAAAGTGTTTTCTTTGTATGGAATATTTAAATTGGGAAAAGTAATTTTGGAAAATATTGTAAATAATTTTCTTAATTAGTCAAGAGTATATTATTACTACTTTAAAGTTTCTTATTAATTGCCCACCTCTATTATTAATATATCTATCTTTTGCTTCATCAGTGTGTCTACTCATCTGTAAACCTGGAATTTTTGTTGGAAAATTTATCTTTTTTAGATCAAAATTCAACTACTTGGTTGAAAATTTATAATTTTTTATTAAAATACCAATTTTTTCAGTAAAAATCAATATAAATAAGTTTTTTTAGTTTATTTTCTAATTTTAAGTAAACGTCTAACTATTTTGTTCAAAATGTTTTTCTTTTTGGTTTAAAAGTAATTTTTAATTAAAAATTTAACTAATATAGTTAAAAATTTCATACTTGACGCAAGGAAAGCTAGACGTTGCTGAGGAAACTTTTTTACAAAATTGAGTTTTCTTCAAAAACCTAACTTATTCAATTTTTTTACACCAATTTCGGAGAAAAAATTTGAGTTTTGAAATTGTTTATCCTCAAAATTTAGTACTTAAATGTATTCAAATATTTTAAAGTTTAAATCAATGAAAACTAAATGAATGAATAATTCATTCATTATATTATATAAAAATTATTTTTTTTTTTGCTTTTCCTCTGAAATTAGTTTCTATTTTACTTGAAAATTACTTTCTTTGGTTAAAAAATCATTTTTTTGGCTGGAAATTTAACTATTCCATTTTTGGTTTTTTAATTTATCTTGTTTAGTTTAAAATTCCTTTATTTTGTTGAAAATTCGCCTTTTTTGTAGAAATTAAACTTATTTGTTAAAAATTTCATCTTTATGGTTAAAAACTCTACTATTCCAGTTCAAGATTCATCATTTTAGATGAAACTTTATTTTTTTGGTTTAAAATTCAACTGTCCTAGTTGAAGATTCATTATTTTAGTTGAAACTTTACCACTTTTTTTCTCAAAAATTTGTTTTTTCAACTAACAATTAAACTGTTCCATTTTGGTAGAAAACTAATTTTTTTAGTTAAAAATTTAACTACTTGCTTAAAATATATCCTTTTTTAATTTAAAATTAATCCTTTTTAGTTTATAATTGACCTATTTCGTAGATAATTGGTATTTTTTAGTTGAAATTCAAGTTTTCCGTTGAAAGTTGATGTTTTTTTCATTGAAAATTCAACTATTTGGTTGAAAATGGATATATTTTAGATGAAAATTCAACTAGTCAAGTGGAAATTTATCTTTTTTATTTAAAAGTTCAACTATTCGGTTAAAAATTAATGTTTCTGTTTGAAAATTTCACTATTTGGTTAAAAATGGTTCTTTTTTTGTTAAAAACTCGATTTTTTGGTCGAAAATAATAATAATTAAATTAATTAAATTAAAGTAAATTAATAAGAAGAATAATAATAACTCTATGTTGGATAGAAAATAAATATTTTCTATTTGAAAATTTAACTATTTGGTTAAGAATTGCTCTTTTCAGTTGATAATTGAAATATTTGGTTGAAGATTGATCTTTTTAAGTTTAAAATTGATAATTTTTGTTTGGTTAAAAATTTAACTATTTGGCTCAAAAATCAACTGTTTCGTTTAAAAATGATGTGTTTTGCAAAAATGAAATATTTTTACTTCTTCATTTTAATTAAAAGAGTACATTTCACTATTTTCGTAAAAAAATCACATTATTTTCCCTGTTTTTGCTCAGTATCTAATCACCTAAATTTATCTCATTCAAATTATTTATATGTCAGATATACACTGATTTTTAAGTACACGAAGATAAAAATTCGGTTTAATTATTATTTTAATTTATAGTAACAAATTTAAGAAATGTTGTATTCTGTTTAAAGTATTATTTATTTATTTAATTATTCAATGGTGATAATATACTTAAGAATTTCTTAACATTTTAATTCAATTCCTAACAATTTGAACCTTTAAGAGATCACTTCTCCTTTCATAAAGTTATTCAGAATTTATATGATAAAAGACTGAATCTAAGTAGCTGTGCTTTCAATTTGTTCTTACGTTATCAGTGTATTTTGACGTGTCCAAATAACAAGGTTCTATCTCGGCTCGTGATCTTGGGAGCCGAGATAGAGCCTTTCAGTGTGCATCTTTTGAGATAGAACCTTATTATTTTCCCCCGTCTATTTTTGTTCTATGTTAATCAAACTTTTGTGTTTCGGATGCGAGTGTGCATAAGACGTTGGCGTTTCTGATCAGCATGTGATATGTGTTTTCCAGGGTACAGCAAAACCTGCATGCCTACTGTAAGACAGATAGTTGACTGTCTTGTCGGTGCTCGTCCCATGCCAATCCGATGCGGCCCCTGCCTTACTGCTAAACATACTAAACATGCTACTAACCGTTGTAGTAATTGTGACGCCAGCTCTCTTAGAAGCACGGCTAACGACAACGTACACATCTTCAACAACCTCAAAATCCTTCACGATAATGATAAAGACAATATAAAAAAGACATTTAAAACAAAACACCGGAAAGACGCTCGTAACCTAGAATCTATAGAAGTGTCTCTCAAGGTTCGAATTTAAACAACAATTATACTCGTATGTATAACCGCATCTCTTTCGCAAACAATATTGATATTTTACAATAAGTCTACGCATTACACAGGAAGAAAAAATTTAAAAATGAAGATTCGCAGCATTTCAATCGGCCACCATAAGTCCTAGCGTACCGCATGACCATAAAGTGAACGTTACCGCTAGGGCGTATTTTCATTCTATTTCACATTTATTCACAATTTCAGATGGGAGTCAACATTCTTTTTATCTTTTTACATATTTATGTGTTTTTTTTATTAATTCACAATATATGTGTAAAAAATAAAGAGTGTTGAGTTTTGTGAGAAATTGTGAATAAATGTGAAAATAATGAAAATATGCCTTAGCGGGCACAGTGAACAGACCGGTCCGCTAGGGCATTGTCAGACATCTATTGCAGTTTATTATTTCACACCTTACAAGTTAAACTAATGAAATATTATGAATTGCCGATATTTTTTTAGGTTCAGTTTTCATAATAGTTTTAACTCTACCAGAAATTGTGACCACATTGTGTCGGTTCCGTTCACTGGGCCCGCTAAGGCATATTTTCATCCTTTTTCACATGTATTCGGAATTTCAGATATAATTGAACACTTTTTTTTTATCTTTTTATACATTTATGTGGTTGTATTTATATATGTGTTTAATTTTTGGGTTTTAACACTTGAATATATACAAATACTGACAAATAAATGTGTGAAAAATGCAAAGAGTGTTGAGTCATATGAGAAATTGTAAACAAATGTGAAAATGTTAAAAATATGCCATAGCGGGCCCAGTGAATATATCAGTCACTTTACGGTTACACAAATGCGTAACCTATCCGTTTATGCTAGGGAATTATCAGATTATCGCTGTTATAATTATCTTAGGTTAAATTTTTATAATAGTTTTAACCCTAGCGGAAAAGCATCATCCTTCTTCACGCGATGTCCGCGAGGGCAGCTACCATCAATTCATGCAAACCTTTGTGAGTTATTTTTCAGTTTTGTTTTCAATTGAACGCCGTTTTTTATATTTTAGATACTTAGTCACTAATAAATATCGTTCCGATTTAAAACAAAAAAACAACTAAAATATATTTTAACGAGATTTACCTGAATCGGGGATGGCTGTATGATTGCCGATTGAAATTATGTGAATCGGTATTCTTAAATTCTCAAATTAAACAAAATGTCCATATAATCGACTTTTTCCGGGGTATATTCATGAATATTTATTTCTACGTTTGTAATCCTTTAGCAAGAAGCTAATTTGATAATTTTGAGTTATGTTCCGAGCGATTCATAATTTTGAAAAAAATACAAAAATTGACAGGAATTATGATGGTAAATGTTATGGAAAAGTGTACCGTTCAGGGGTTTATTAATTATGCATTTTTTGGCACATTTTCTTCGTAATCTTTTATTTAGAGTTTCGTTTGAAGATATCAGGGCTCCACTTAATCTGGGTAAATATTTGAAATTATTTAGAGAAAGAAAATTTTAATTTCCTTTTGGTAGCTAAGTAGTCAAATCAGTCGAATAGCAATATGAAATATTGTTTTTAATCTTTAGAAATATATTAAAAGATTGTTAGTTTGGAAATGGAATTTCAAACACTGATTTAATAATACTGATAAAAAATTGGCAATTATTCCCAAACTCTGGAAATTTTTTACTGTATATTGTAATCCAAAGTTGACCTTATAATATTTTGGTATCCATTAAAAGTATAGCCTTTCAATAGAAACGACACATGAAAAGTATTTTTTAATATATAGTTTTAAAATATGCTTTTAATTTAATTTTAATTTTAATTAAACCAATTTTAATTTTTGACATAGGTTCTTGATACAAATTTCCGATCCATACGTTCCAAATTTTTTAATAAAACAGATTTTATTTGATAGTAACATTTTTTTTTGCGCTTTGCACTAAAATATTTTAGTTCTGTTAAAATTTCATGCAAAACTGTACAGTTTTTAGGAACTTTTAAAATTATTTATAAAAATTTTAAAATCAAGTTGACAACTGTTAACATTTTTGAAGACAAAATATTGTTTTTAAATATATATATTTAAATAAACATTTCGACATCAAAACGTGCATCAATATTCCTTTTATTGCATAAAAATTATACTTCAAAGCATACACATCTTTTTAAAAATAATTGCTTTTCAATTACGATATTACGCATTCTAATATTTTTTTTGAATGTAAGTTTCATTAATAGAAAAGTGTGTTAGAATCATTCAAAGATTACTGATTGATTTAAAGTAGTTCAAAATGCCTGCAGAAGATTTCAAAAAAATGTATATACTGCAGAAATTTGCAGTAAACACATAACAAAAACGGTTTAACAATATAATAAAATATTATATTAATTTAATTATCGTACAGGAGCCCTAATATTCTAAATTATTTTTTAAAAGTTTAAATTATTATACAATGTCGTTTTTATGTTAAACCATTATTATCATATTATTCTTCAAGCATTTTTATTTTACAATATTACACATATTACGGTTTATAAAAATAAGATAATATCGAATAGGGCCGTTGTGGGATCAAATATTTTAATATTGAATACAAATTTAATTATGTTCAAACACTTTAGCATACGCAAATTATTTTTATGGTGTCTACATTTTATAATCTTAATTTTAAATATTTTCCATTAAATTTTTTGTTTAAGGCACTAAATAAACTATTTGAAAAAATCATACAGCAACCGTGTTACGCAAAATAATAGGGCTTAGAGACAGCCGTACACAGATATTTCTCGTTCAGTAATCAACTTCGTTCTCAGACTGCAATTTAATTACTCTCTAGTCTTAGAATTTGAATATTAATTGAATTTACCAAAGAGGCAAATCAGAAAATATGAAGAAAAAAAGGAAAGGAACTATTTATTTTCTATATGCATAGTGAATGGTAAAAATAATTATTTTTGAGAGTACTTAAAAATGAAGCTACTTCAAAACCTCTCAGCGTTCGATTATACGTCTTAATTTTTTCCGTAACGAAAGTGTACTTCCATTCTTAATAATTTATGTTTGAATGACTTAATTTTAGCATATTATAAATTTTTAAACGAGTCTATAGAGTGTACTTATCAAGTATGTGGCTTTGTATTCATATATATTGATTGCTGGTTTATATGTTTAGAAGTAAGTTCGGAATTGTTCGTAGACTGATAAATCGTCCTTAATTGCCAAATATTTTTAAGTGGATGTGAGAATTCCAGGTGGAATTATTTCTTCGTATTCAAGTACTGAACTCTTTTTTTGCAGTTGCAAAGTCGTAAAACTGTATCAATGTGCAAAATTATTATATCGAGAAGGACTGTTCTGCCGTTCTGGTAACTCTTCTTTTATGTTATACAT
>JAAAKG020063266.1:0-17727 GCA_010014905.2 Druon quercuslanigerum | reverse complement strand
CCAAAAGGATCTTGAAGGTCTGTTAATCCTTCGAGTTTGGGCAGGCTTGTTGCAACGTTTATTGCTATGCTTTTTTTCAAATAAAACTTGGTTTCGAAAGGTGCTCGTCTTAGGGTTTACCGCCCTCATCATTTCGAGTGAAATAGTCCTGAGTAATGCATTTAAGGATAGGAACAGATGGAAAGGAAGGCTATGGGAAAAACCAGCGATTAGTGAAGAATAAACTTGAATGTCCAAAAGTTTCCCTTAGAATATTCTTCAGTTCGGCAATCGTTATTAAGACTATGACAGAATAAGCTAACAAGACAGAATGTGAATGAATAAACTAACAAGATAGAATATGAATACAATAAACTAACAAGACAGAATATGAATAAAATAAATTTAAATTGTTGATGACACTTATGCTAGAAAACTCTCACACACACTCATACATAAAATAAAACAATAATTATTAAACGAGTGCCCTGAATTCTTTCTGAATCCCTAGATGTATTATTTTATTTTTATAAAAGAAATACGTGTGAGTTCGAAACATCCTGGGACATCACAGTTGCATTTTCTGATGAGATTGATGTAAAAAGTCCTTTACGAGCGAAGAAGCGTGATAAGCAAGTCATGAAAAAATCTAAAGTAAAATCGCTCGAGAGTTCTAAATGTACTGCTTTGGTGGCTAAAAAAACGAAAATTTCTACGTAGGTTCTAAGTTTAGTTCGTCGATAGGCCAATACTTCTCGCGAACACCGTATGGCGCTGCCTAAGCTCCAGCGTGAAATGGGTTTTTATGCTCATCGCAAATGATAAGATTTGTAATGTGATGTCATTCTGGAAAGACGATTGGATGCTTTTGTTATTCAGGTATAATGGCATTAACCAATCTTCCTTAAACCTGATCCAAAAGGGATTTAACCTGAAAAATAGGTGCTCTTATATTATCGGAATCCATAAGAGTATCGTTTAATGAAAAGCAGGTCGGTTTTTCGACGACCCGTCAAACACAACTCAAGCTTCAATTGTGAGGCTCGATTCCTTGACTACTGCGTGTTGTGACAGAAAATAGCCTGAAATTGAAAGTTCATGGCTTGGAACGAGAGACAGATTTTTCTCATTGATGCAACCCCGTATACAATCCACGTATTCTCTTTTAAATTTCGCATTTTTCTCGAATTTTGTATCGAGGACATACAAACGCTGAAAATCTGTGTTTCGTGAACCCACAAAAAATTTTTTTTTCTCGTTACATGGAATTTCGACCATGTAACGGTTACTCTCGTCTCTGGTGGTATTATTCACATAATGAGAGTCGCTTGCTTGCTCCTCTTTTGAACGGAATTGGAAAGGATTCCCTCCACTAATTTCCACAAAATTGGCAATTCGTTAAGCTTTATAAGGTCGCAAGACGCCCTCATGTGATTGGTACCATGAACACCTTGAATGGATCTACTGTGAGGCTCGCCGATGATCCAACCGAATTCTGTTTCCTTAAATATCGCTGTTGGGCCTGGTACGCGAATTTTTCTGTTGAGTAAAAGGTCTTGATAAAATTCGAAACCTATTAAAATATCTATCTCAGCCCGTTTGTGAAATTCAGAGTCAGCTAATTAAATATTCTCAGGTATCGGAAAAGCGTATGGAGTAAGTGGCAGTGACGGCATATTACTTCAATGAAAAGCAAGAAAGACATTGGTAATTAAGTGTCATTGATTCGAGATTTGATTCTGATATGATCTCATCTAATAGAGCGCGAGACGTGCGATAATGATCATTGACATCTGAAGTTTGGGCTACTACTGTACCGAGAAGGACCTGAAATGATAATCTATCGTGAAAGCTGACTAATGTGGTAGCAGAGTTTGATGGAAATGATTTATCTTTATCTTGGGGTTTTAAATTGAAATGTATGAGAGTATTGGGTCGTCTTCATGAAATGGACAAGTGTTCTTCTGAGCAAAGGAAGCACATGCACAAGGATTTCGCGTTTTCGGATATAGTTGTCACTATGCATGTTTGCGAAGGTTTAAATTTGGATCGCGAATTCATCCCACCCTTTTTTATTGTGTTTTGAAACTGACAACTTGCATTCATCTGACCGCTATTTCAAACATTTACGCGTATAATTATCTAATTTCCACTTGATAATGAAAATGAGCAAACTATCCCATGTATCCGCTGATGGAGTGCTTTTAGTGCTCTAGCGCGTTCCTGCACGTTTTCCAACAAGTTGCGCTCAGGAAATTTTTTGGAGACCATTGAAAGTTCGAATAATGTTTTGTAGCTCACTACAATGAATTTTCTGATGTTCAAACCTCTTTAAGGAGATCCTATGCAATTAAATGATTATCCTGAGTAGTTTCTAACGAAGCTATTACTTCTACTGCTTCCCCTTTGAGACACGCTTTCAAGTGCATGTACTTGTTTATAGCCGGATTATCATTGCTGTTTTAAACGTTAATTGAAATAAATCACACAGCGATTGCCATGTATCAATAGTGACCGGAACGTAATTGTGAGGATTTTCTGTAATACACAAAGTTCTTATAAGGTTTTTTTGATGAAGAGAAGTTACATCGACGGTCCTTAGATGACTAGATCCTGGAATTGACCCTATGTCCGCTGTAGAAGTAGATTGTGTAAAATTATTTGAAGCTAGACTAGATCATTTTTGCTTCTGTTTTTTTTTTTTGCTGGACCACTTGTCGCCTGGAAACGATTTTCGAATTAAGTTCTTTCAGAATCATTTTCGGAGTTATAAATTACAAGTTCTGCCTCGTCGAGTTATGAATCTTCGATTTGAGTTTGACTACGAACAAATACATCCCAGAGGTCATTGTACTTTCTTAATCACGCTTTTAAGCTTCTATGTCAAGGACTAATCCATCTGTCTCATCAGTTATTGAATTTAACGCGGTTTCGAAATTGGTGAACTAGCGTTTCATACTTGCTCATTGCTTTTTCAAGCTCCTAAAAGTTGGTTGCGACATGGTATTGAATGAAATTGATCAAAATGACATATTCACGATTACACCCAGTGGAAAAGGATGGATTGAAATGGAAAAACAGGAAATCGGTAATTCCCTAGACTTACTTTCATTGCTGACAGACCTTGTCACGATGTTACGTTGACTGCGTCTCGAAATGTCCTCTTTGGACCTCTGGTTGAAAGCTGAAGTCATCTATACTTTCTTTCTGTAGAATCCATGCAATTTGGAATTTTAGTTTCCATGAGAATACGGATTTGAAATTGGCTGACTTCCTCCTTCTTAGAGTTGCTGGTTTGCTTTTAATGTGTCATTCTGGTGTCGTTATTATTATTAAATACATTAAAAAATACTATTTTCACAGTTGATATGTTTAAAATCACTATTTTCGGAGCTAACAGGTTTCAAATAACTAATTTCACAGTTCACAGTTTTGAAATCACTGTTTTGGATTTTTAAGATAACTATGTTTACTGATAATATTTTTGAAATCACTATTTTTTAAACAATGACCTGAAATTCATTAGTTTTGGAATAAGTTGCTAACAGTCACTACCGTATTTTTGAAATGCCTAATTGTCTGTTAAATTACAAAAGCAATGTTTTATTTTTTAACGAAACAAGTTCACTATATTAGATACGCGTTCTTCATGTAAAACATCCGCGACTCGAAGAACCAAAATATTGCGCGCGAACGCCTTTAAAATTAAAAACAAGAAAAATAATCCTTTTCTTTTAATGTACAATTTATTTAACTCTAACGTACACAAGAAAATTTGAAGGAGGCCTTTGAATTAATCGCTAGCTGACTTGAGACGAAGTGAAGAGGTCAACTGCTCAAATTGTAATGGCGTATAATGTAATTATAATGATATACACAATTTTAAGAAAGAAGCGAATACCCGGTTTTCCGGTGCTACATACCCGAAGGGACTTTCGATCGGTTCCGGAAAAGTACGAACGGAAAAAACCTCGAATTTGGAAATCTAGTTATATGCGGTTTAGGTTGGTTGCTGCCTATATGGACTTGTAAACCAAGAATGGAGAAAAGAACATAAACCCGCTCAGACGACAATAGGAATAAAGCTAAAACTATGCGTCCTATACAAAAAAATTAAACAAAATTTGTAGATCTTTTTGGACAGATAATTTTTGTCTAATTACCTTTTTTCGTATCTTGCGTGGTTTAACCGCAAAATGAATTTCTTATTTTTCCATTGTGTTGTGTAGTGTCGAGGTTACAATTTTTGATTTTTCATGAAACTTTAAAAAGTTGTCATAATAATCTTTTAAGGGTTCCAAAAATCTACGTTTTTTGTATCGTGACTTTTCATATCGTGTGTTGTTTTGCTAAAAATGTGCATTTTAGTTTGTTTCAAAAAATTGTTTAAATGCTATAACTGATAATTTTCTTTCTATTGAAAAAAGTCATAGCGATGAATTGTTTGAATTTCCAAGTACTGATAAGTAATTGTACATACAATTTTCACTAAAAACAAATATTTGTAAAAATTTTGATAATTCCGTAACTTTTTCAAATGTAATTTTTAAGGATCTAAAATATGAAATTCAAAATTTCCTCTCCTGGCGGTTTATTTATTTTCGACTCAATTATAGTCTTCAGAATTGTCAAAGGGTTTAGGAAATAGAATAGCATCATAAGATCTGCCTATACTACTTAATCCTTTTATTGCTTCTTCGGACCGGAACTGTTTGAGAGAAAGTCTGTCTCGAATTTCAAATAGAATGTTATCTGTTTAGGATCGTCGCTTTACCTGAGGTACTTCAGGCTCTTCAAAATTCCTTATTTCTATTCCCTTATACTCCAAAATTTCTTGGGTTCTACTTCTCCAAGTTGAGAAGTGGGGGGAAAATGGATCCCGGACCTAGGTACCTTAACCTGCCTAACGGAAGGACAAGTCAGTCGTCAATGTACTGTCGTCCTGCTGCATTGTATCTGCAATTTTAACTACTGAATAAAGACTATTTTATACTAACTCCGAGTTCGTTACTTCAAAAAATTAGGTACATCAAATTAAGTTAGGGCGTATCAGTGCACGTACTTTAACCATTTCGCACATTTTCCATGGTCCTTCGAGAACCAGATTATTCACCTTGGATACAAAAGTGAAAAAAACACTAGTGATATGTTGACTTGGACTCAAGACTCAATAACTCTATTTGACCCAAGCTACTAGTGAAAAAGTGAGATTCAGTGAATAAATAAGTGCGACGACAAGAAACGTTATTGACGGCTACATTCTATTTATATGTCGTCTTACTGACTATTCGTGAAGTGTCATGCAATCGTCAGAGTGAGCTTCGCTTTGATAAATCGTTAGGGAACAGCCAGCCCTCCATTGACAGACCACAGGAGTCTAGATTCACCTAAGAATACGAAAGCGTGAATCAATTAAAACATCCTGATCTTGCTCTAAAAGGAAATTGAGCCTATCGTTCCCAAATCATCAAGGATTCAACTCGACCACTAGGCGTACAGCCTAGGAGAAGAACAGCTGATCACCATCCGACAGCCATCTTCTGCTCAACCAGGTAGGCTCGTTTCATTAAAAATCGCCATCCATGTGTATTTTCTTCCTTTAGTCTTACTTCCCTTGACAAGAGGAGTTTCAATGAAGGGACTGTTATGAATCTTACAGACAAGCAAACTAAAAAAAAATTAATGAAACGTCGCGCAACATTAAAAGCAACTAAATTTTCAAACTTCAAGTTTTATAAAACTAAATGTCCGATTAGAAAAATTTAAAACTCAGTTTCAAGACTTTGATGAAGCGT
Source organism: Druon quercuslanigerum (assembly GCA_010014905.2). NCBI lineage: Eukaryota > Metazoa > Arthropoda > Insecta > Hymenoptera > Cynipidae > Druon > Druon quercuslanigerum. The sequence continues at coordinate 11,953 of JAAAKG020063266.1, read as the reverse complement.
CAGATCAAATTGAATTGCTTGACGAAAATCCGGATCTTGTAGACGAACGTTTTCAAATCGATGAAAAGTATCTTGATCTTATCACTTTAGCCGAACAATTAAAACTAGATTCATGTACAAATAACTCCGATGATCAATCCTCTTACATTAGAGATTCCTTCTCAAGCAATCCAGGACAAGGCTGTTATGGTAATTTTCTAAAACGTAGAATAAAATCACCAGAAGCTTCTTTACCAAAATTCGATGGTCGCTATGAAGATTGGTTATCTTTTAAAGATGCATTTACTTTGATAATCGGCAGTTAAATGGATTTAAATAACGCAGAAAAGTTGCAATACCTAAAATCAGCTTTGTCCGGTGTAGCAATTAATAAAATAAAAAATGTTAGCATAACCGATGAAAATTATACACGCGCGTAGAATTTATTGGAAAAAACATATGCCGATGAACGATTCATTGTTGGGAGACATCTGAGCCTTTTGTTACGTCTTCCCATTTAAGCCAAAGGAACCGCGGAGGGCTTACGTCAATTAGCGGATGAAACGCAACAACATCTCGAATGTTTAAAAACTTTAAAAATAAATGTAAGCGAACAAATAATCGTTCAATTACTCGAAGAAAAATTACATAGGACTACCGCGGAAAAATGGGAGGAAATTCTTGAAATAGGCGTCTTTCCCAAGTTAGAAAAAATGCTCGAATTTTTATATAAAACCGCATCTCGATTGTCTAAACGTGAAAGAAATCTGACGAAACCAGTTTCTAATCATGAAAGCAAGACAAACACTCAAGAACGCGGTAAAAAACATAATAAAATTTTTGTCGAGACAAACTTTCTTGTCATTCGCGAACAAATCGTGCCCTATTTGTAAAGAAAATCAACATTTAGCTTACAAATGCGAAAAATTCCGTAGTATGTCAATACGGAAACGCATGCAAGCAGCTAAAGACGCGTCTCTTTGCCTTAACTGCCTTCGAAATCACGGAGATAAAACATGCACGTTTAGAAAATGTATTATTTGTTCTGAACCACACAATACTTTGCCCCATAATTCGAAGGAGCAAGATAATTCACGTATTAGTCAACAATGATTAGAACGAAGCGTAAATTCATAAATCATTCTCTCTTCGGTCACACGTACGCGAACTAATCAAATAAAAAATTTATGACAAAGAGAAGCGATTAATTCGATGTCGCTCTCTTTTAGGTAAGTGTTCGCCTGATAATTTTATTACCGAAAGATTAGCAAAAACTCTTGGCTTACCGAAAGAGAAATTTTCTGTACCCGTATGGGCATTAAATCAATTATCCACCTCTACTAAACACGTTATACGACTGACCTTGCGCTCAATTAACAACAAATTCGAAAAAAACACTCAATTTCTTGACCACACCTTGCATTGCTTACAGATCCAGAATTTCACAAACCTGCACCTGTCGACCTGTTGTTAGGTTCAGGACCTACATTATCTCTTCTTTGTTATGGTCAAATTAATTTGTCAAGTAAGAATCGAGACTTATACATTCAAAAAACGAGATTGGGATGGGTCATAGGCGGCTATATAGACTATATGGAAAATCCAAAGAAACTAAATTGTCATTTAGCAGATCTATAATTTAATTTAAATCGTTTCTGGGAGATTAAGGCAGGTGAAAGTAATTCTTATTTGTCAGAGAAAGATCTTGGATGCGACAAGTATTTTCAGAAAACCTTCTGTAGAAACGAAGAAGGTAGATATATCGTTGCTCTACCGTTTACACAAAATCCGGATAAATTGGGCGAATCTCGATCAAAGGCATTAAAAAGATTGAATTCGTTATTAAACAAATTCGTAAAAAATCCGGAATTCGAAAAGGCTTATAGCGACATCATAAATGAGTACAGAGACTTGAATCACGCGACGGAAGTCAAAAATGCGTCAGATTCTCATGGATTTTATATACCGCATCATGCAGTAATAAAGGTGCCCAGTACTGCAACCAAAATTCGAACAGTATTCAATGGATCTTTGCCCTCGAGTTCAGGTCTTTCGCTTAACGATTTACTTATGGTAGGTCCTACTTTACAAGACAATATAGTTTCTCTCATACTAAGATTTCGCTTACACAATTACGTCATTTCAGCGGACATTGAGAAAATGTATCGTCAAGTATTAATTCAAAAGGAAGATCGGAAATATCAAAAAATACTTTGGAAAGAGGCTGATCAAATAAAAACATTCAAATTGAATACTGTTACTTTTGGTATTTCAGCATCTTCTTTCCTTGCCAGACGATGTTTATATCAACTTCAGCGATGCAAGCGAGGATGGATACGGTGCTTGTCTATATATCAGATCGGAAGATAAGACAGTTCGCGTTCAATCTACCTTACTCTATGCAAAGTCTCGCGTTGCGCCATTAAAAACTGTTTCGCTCCCACGATTGGAATTATATGGAGCTCAACTTCTCGCAAAAATCTCGAAACAAATAAAAAAAAAATTAATCTTAAATTTCAAGAAACCTTCCTTTGGACTGATTCAACCATAACTTTACATTGGATCAATACGTCACCGCATATGTTGAAAACTTTTGTCGCGAATCGCGTCGCCGACATTCAACATCAATCTAAAGCGGAACAGTGGCGCCACGTGCTTTCGACTGACAATCCCGCTGACTCGTTATCTCGAGGTCAGTTTCCGCATTAGTTTTTGAAAAATTCCCTTTGGAGGGAAGGTCCACCATTATTAGTCAAATCCGAGTCTCACTAGCCTCAAATTCTTCTAGAATTCGAGGGAAATCCTTTAGAACACAAAAGGAATACTTGCCTCGTTACTACTGTGAAAGAACAAGAATTCTTCCAGAAATTTTCCTCATCTTCTGCGTTGAAGTTTTTCATAGCTTGTTGCTTTCGTTTCAAAACCTTATAGGACACGCATGTAACTGGCCCTTTGACAATAGAGGAACGAAAATTTGCCGAAATTCGGATTATTAAATTAATTCAGCAAAATGCACTTACCGATATAATACGTTTGTTACAAGAAGGTAAAGAATTACACAAAAACAGCAACCTTTTGAATTTAGATCCTCTCCTATATGACGAAAAAATCGTGAGAGTGGGGGGAAGATTAAAAAATTCAGATCTCGCATATTCTCAACGTCATCCTATCCTGCTTCCAAAGACACATCACGTGACAGACTTGATAATTCAATATTATCACGAACAAAATTGTCATTCTGGTATCCAAAATACTCTCTATGCAATTCGACAAAATTTTTGGATAACACACGGGCGTAATCAAGTTCAGAGAATTATTGGCAAATGTGTTCGTTGTTACCGCGTTACTCCGTCTACTGTTGAGTATAAAACGGGGTGTGGGGATTGACTATTCCGGACCCTTTTTCATAAAGGAGAAGAAATTTCGCAATAGACATAAAATCAAGGTATACGTTTCTATTTTTTTTGTCTTTTGGTGAAGGCAATTCATCTAGAAGTTGTTAGGGATCTTAAAACCAACGGATTCTTAGCCGCGCTAAAACGATTCATTTCCAGAAGAGGAAAACCTAAAATCATTTTTTCTGACAACGGGACCAATTTTATAGGCGCAAATAATCAATTAAAGGAACTGTTTGCGATGTTTAATTCAAATAAACATCAAAGAAAATGTGACAATTTCCTCGTTGATAAGAAAATTGAATGGCATTTTATTCATCCCTTCTCTCCGCATTTCGGCGGCATTTGGGAATCGGGAGTAAAATCCTTTAAACATCGCCTTAAACGCGTTGTCACTAACGAATTATTTACATTTTAACAATTCAGCACCTTTGTCATCGAAGTCGAGGGAATATTGAACTCTCGTCCTTTAACTCCTATTTCCTCTGATCCAAACGACCTGCTAGTTCTTACACCTGGACACTTTTTTTGTCGGCGATCCTTTGACGAGTCTACCTTTTCCAGATTTTACGTCTACTCCGTCTAATCGACTATCAACTTAGCAGCATCTTCAAAAACTTCGCCAACATTTCTGGAGCCGTTGGCATAAGGAATATTTAAAAGAAATTAAATATTCGCAACAAATGGATCGCTGGGAAACATAATATCAAGCAGGAAACTGTAGTTCTGTTGAAGGACGACAATCTATCTCCGATGCAATGGTCCTTTGGACGAGTTACTGCAACTCATCCTGGTGAAGATAAAGTCATTAGAACGGTCACTGTTAAGACTGCTACCGGCATTATTGAATTTGTTGATCGTAATCCTCTCAACGGGGGGAGTATGTTAAGGATCTAAAATATAAAATCCAAAATTTCCTCTCCTGACGGTTTACTTATTTTCGACTCAATTATAGTCTTCAGAATAGCATCGAAAAATCTGTCTATACTACTTAATTCTTTTATTGCTTCTTCGGAACTGTTCGAGAGAAAGTCTGTCTCGAATTTCAAATAGAACAGGGTAAATGTCACCATAAACTGTGAATCTTCAGATATGTCGGACCTCACTAAATTTCGCATCTGTTTAGGATCGTCGCTTTACCTGAGGTACTTCAGGCTTTTCAAAATTCCATATTTCTATTCCCTTCAACCCCAAAATTTCTTGGGTCCTACTTCTCCAAGTTGAGAAGCGGGGGAAAAATGGATCCTGGACCTAGACCTTAACCTGCCTAACGGAAGAACAAGTCAGTCGTCAATGTACTGCCGTCGTGCTGCATTGTATCTGCAATGTTAACTACTGAATAAAGACTAATTTATACAAACTCCGAGTTCGTTACTCCACAAAATTAGGTACATCACATTAAGTTAGGGTGTATTACTGCGCGTACTTTAACCATTTCGCAAATTTTCCAGTTATCAAAAATAACTGGCTAACGAAGTTTTCTTCACATTTTAGACCTTAAAAGAATGAGGTTCTGACTCTGAGGGTCTAAAATCTCATTAGGATAAGAATGTAAAAATTAAGAAAAATAGTAACGTTTTTAGCCTTCAAGCGTCAGAACTAAGCACTTGTTTATAGATTTTTGTTAGAAAAATATTGGAAAACATGAAATGACAATTTGTCATCACTAAATATCTCTGATGACATCATTTGATGAAAAAATAAGAAAAAACTATTTTTTTACGTTCAACCATCCATACTAGGCAGTTACTTGTATAATTTGTTCATAAAATTAATTGCAAATATCGGATTACCATTTTTCATTATTAAGTATCACTTAAAACATGATTTTACAAAAACTGAGGGAAAAGTTCATTTCTCTCTGCCTATAACTGTCCGCACTGTGCATTTCCATATGCAATTTGCTAGTAAGATTAATAAAAAAATTCGAATGACAAGTTTTTAGGATTGAGCGATCTTTTGTCTATAAAAGAAAGTAATTTAAACTTAAAAATGTACTTTCAAAACGAAAAATACCTTATTTAGACCGATTTTGTTTTAAATTATTTATAACTATTCATTTTCCTAGATAATAATTTTTTTCCTTTACAAAAAACGCTGCTCGTTCAGCCCTGCGTTGTTAAACATAGAAAACAATTTTACGTAAATAAAAAAAAATCCATAAAATCGACTTTTCACTAACTATTTCTATTAAAATAAATGTTTAAGCAAACAAAAATTAAAACTCGGGCAACATAAATCTCTTTAAAACTTATTACTTAAAAAAAAGAAATCAAATTGCCTTCTACAATTTATTTAATTTTTTTTTTATTTCATCCCACTGTGCCACGTTCTGTGACATCTAATTCAAATATTTTAAAATAAAGCATACATTTAATTTGATATGATACTTTAATTACATACGTTTTTTCACTGTCTTGTTTTTATTATTGAAAAGAGTGCGCGTCCTATAAAAAAGTTTCAAAGCAAATTATTAAAACTAATTCAGTGTATTTATTTTGTCGTTAAACATTTTATGTGCCTTATATCGATTATTTAACAGTTTAATTACTTGATTTTAAGGTTATTTGTCACGATCAAAATAAAAACTACGCGTCTTATCAACAAAGGGCTTGAACAAAATTTGTAGATATAATTTAGGCAAACAATTTTGTTCGTTTCAAAAAAAAGATTTTTTTTTCAAAAAATTGAGGTAAATTTATTTGGACTCAATTAAAAGAAATCTTATAATATTTATAAGCGGACCCTGCAGGTTGGAACGAATCGTGAGTTTAGTGTCTCTGTTTTCAGCAATCATATCTCTGTTTCTTTATTTCTTTTGTCTTTGAAATTAAAGCTGACTCTTTTATTGATTTAAATAATCTTTTTAGGAAAAACTTCATAATTTTTGTATTTTATCAATTTTGTGAAATTGTTGATCTTAATTTTTTACTAATTAAGAACATTCTTCAATATTATTTATGAATCCTCCAATTACATTAATTCCATTATCCCAATTATTGTTTATATTATAATTAGTATTTGTATTTGTAAGGAAAACCCTTATTTGATCGGCTTTTTCCAGACTATTTATTCAGCATTATAGAAGAATGAGGTTTCAGAATCAGACCGATTCTCTGATTCGATAATATTAGGCCATTTCGCAGAAATTTATGGATGAAAACGAAAAATTTTGATTCGTTAAAAATAAAAATTATAAGGATGACGGGTTGTGCATCCTCCGTCTCTATAAGATTTCGCGGAGGGGGCTAGTTGCACCTGTCCCCCTCAGGTAGGTCTTGAGCCATGGACTAGTTGCGCATGGAATCTTCACGGAACGGATTAGAAGGATTATAAGCTCAATGATGGGGAGGTCCCATTTAAAGTATACTGGAGGTGATAAATCAAGGAGTACAATACAGGCCAACATATAACCACTCTTTAGAAAATAACTTTTGCAAAACTTATAGTTATCAAAAACCAACCATTTTTCACCCTTTTCACTTAAACTAGAGCGTGCTTCCATCGTGAAATAAAAGAGTATTTTTGATGTTACTCGGTGAAGCGTTTACTTTGAAATGCAAGTTAGAAGATCAGGTCATCAGGAATGTAACCACTTGTCATCCCTATGTAGTTATGAGTATTCGAATTTTGTTTAATTTTTAGGTCTGCATTACTTTAAAATTGATTAATCCACTATTTCTAATATGAAATAATTTCATTTTTCTATATTGCTAAAAATTAGGCATTTTGGAGCACCATTATTTAACGCAAATCTACTGCACCACTACAAATGGTCAACTTTAATTTGAAAAATATATCCGGCACTGTTTGAAATTTTCCATTCAATTTACAGAGTCTTGGTTTTAAACTGAAAGCATTGCATCTAAATAGTCTACAGTTCTGCGCCCATTTCTCATTAGGGTCTAGTGATCTGTTGTATATATTATTTATTACACCAGATCTCAGGCAAATTTCAAAAGATTAGGATAAAATTATTTTATTACCGTAAAGGTATTAAATATGCGCAACTGACCTACGCCCAGATTTCGTTATACGAAGATGGAGTTTGTACACCCCGTCATCCTTCTAATTTTAATTTTAAACGATTAAAAATTTTTCGATTTTATCCATAAATTACTACGAAATGGCCTAAGAATAATCTGATAATGGAATCGGTTTGATTCCGAAACATCATTACTATACATTTCTGAATAAATAGTCTGGAAGAAGTCGATGCTGTAAATAAGTGAGTCACACTTACCTCGAAACGGGATGTTGTAAGAACTTTAAAAAAAATTTAAAGAAGTTTGTTTTATATTTATATGAAACGATGAGAAAAAAAGGAGTGGATGGACACTGTAACTTTCGAAAATAATGATTTTTTTTAACAAATATCGATTCTTTCCTTTTTCTTCTCTTTTTCTGTAAAAAACTTTTCTACGCTCAGTATCTTCTAGATTTGATGTGCAAGGGAGTATGGAAACGGAAAATTTTTGATAAGTAATGTCTATTTATTATTAACTAATATCAAGTAATGAATATTACTAATTTAAAAAAAAATAATGTCGCGAAAAATGTCTTGCTTTTATTGAAAAGGTGCAGTTCATCACGAAAATATATCATTTGATATCATTTGTTATGTTAAAAAAATGCTATAAAAAAATACACATTATGTATGTTATAGTAAGAAAACAACTTTTTTATAATTCTCTACAGTTTACGCTTCTAATGATGTCTCTCAATATGAAAATTTGTCATTCCATATTGTTTTTTAATTTTATAAACAAATGTCCTGCTTTCATTTTCAAAATCAGAAAGAAGTAATTTTTTATCTTAATTATTTTTACATGATTAACTATTATTCTAAAAACAAACAAAAGCAACAATGTTCCCTGTGGGATATTATAATTTTTTATAACAAATAACATAACTTATCAAATCTTGTTTGCTTCTACGCCAACTGCGCAACACATTTAAGGGATACTAATCGTAGGATTTAAATATAGCTTTGCGTAAAAAATCTAAAATGGGTTAAGCAATTCGTTCTAAAAGTTGATCTGAACTTTTTTTCTCGATTTCGTCCTACTGTGCCGGTCGTTGTGCGTAATTTGTAAGTCCCCGTGGTCGCGCGTCATCGTTTTAATTGACGCAGAAAGTAAAAGGGCCTATAACTTACACGTTGCACTTATAAAAGCATTCATTTTCATCAACGGTTTGGTAGATATGTAGTTTTCAAAGAAGGTCGGGTCTCAAAATTAAAAATCTTGTAACTCTCTGAATTTGTAAATTCTAAAAAGTTTTCTAATGAAACTTACAATTTTTTCATTTATCAATTCAATAACTAGAAATTAATGTTTTTCTGAAATTGAACATTGGGTTTCTAAATATTCTGATTTTTCACGTATTTAATTACAGTTAACGATTAAATGGCTCAAAACTCTGTAGGTTTTGAAGTTTCTCTATTATGATGACACATTTTTAAATGCATCTTTTTTTTCTTAGCTACCTTACAATAAAAGGTTGGACTAAGGACATCATGGTGAGTAGTTTTATAATGACTGAGATACTTGAGGAGCCGGGTACCTGGGTAATATGAAAATTTGGGCACCTGGGTACCAGGATAAACGAGTAATACCCGGGTATTACTTTTTCCTGTGAATAGTAAAAATCTTTAGCAAATTAAAAAAGGAAAGGAAAACATCAGATACAAGTATGTTAGTTTTTGTATCCCTGATTTAAAGATCAAAAGAAAAAACAAAAATGTTAGAACGCCTGGAATGTAAAAAAATGTTCGTGTAAAATAAACAGCCGTACATGTAACTTTCAAAATCTTGGAAAAAGTGGTCTCAACCATTTTGAAAATGCTCTAACTTTTTGAATTTGTATCCAAAATGGCTGAGTAACGAACTCGACGTTTCATTTTGTTCTCTGCAACTGTGTGCCAAATCGCAACTGAATCCAATTAGTCTTTCAAAAGTTGTACGGTATACGGACGAGCACGATAACGACGACGACAGACAGACAGGCGCCATCGCATTTGTAAAATTTTCTAATAGGTTAAGCAGTAACTTATTTTAGATTTGAAATCCTTGATTTCGGTCTTAAATTGTGCTTGCATAATAAGTGGAGGCATAATGATGACATTAAGTTTTCGTACAACAATTTTGAATGAAAATTTATCTGAAATTTGTGATCATGTTACTCTTTGTTGCACTATGTTCTTGATACCCTGACGCCTGAGTACACAGGTTATCAGATATTAGCAAAGAAAGAGCCATAAATTCATAGCATTTATGATGCTCATAATTGAAATTTTCTACGATAATATTATTATTATATTATTATATTATTATATTATTATTATATTATTATATTATTATAATATATTTAATATATATTTTAAGAGCCTTGAATTGTTGAATCGTTTCTACCAATCAGAGAAGAAAAGCAAAAGTTGATTGTAATGACCTTATTGGCTAACTTTCGAATCTCAAATAAAAAAAGCCGAAATAGTTGACAGATTTCAGTGGTTATCTATTTACATATGAGAATTAAGTGAACAGAACATGATTAATTCATTGTCGATTACTTTTAAATAATTTGGCAAATGCCAATGAAATCTAATCTAATCAAATCTGATGACTTTAGACAAAATCTGAAGAACACTTGAAACTATTAACTTAGATTTAGTCAGTTTTTATCGCATATATTGAACACTTTCATATAAGAAAAGTTAAGCATTTTTAATATAGGTAATTGAAAGGTTACCAAATTTCAAAAGCGAGAGATTAATTCGATAGATTTTTTTTAACTTATGGTAGAGCCGTAATGGGAAATTTTGACGCCCTGGACATATGAGCTCTAGCACGGTCTTTACCCCCCTCCCCCCAATAAATTGGTTTTAATTTTTATAGTAAAAATTGTATATAAAAATTCAATGAATTAACAAAAAAAATAATAGTTTTGTTTAAATATATAATTTTCATTCATCAGAAAATTTTACGTGTAGTAACTATTATTTGCTTCACTACAATAACCATTTCTGCCTCCTAGCATTGGCACTTGCAAAGTCGTCTGTCTTATCGTTTAAATCTATAGTTTTTGTGACTTCGTTTTCAAGTGATAACTTATGCAGACTTGTTATTCACATTTTTCTCATAGAAGAACTTAAATAAGTTTTTATTAGCACTCAGAGAAATTTCCTCTTGTGTTCCTCTTAAGCTTAGGGTTAAGAGGACTTTCTTTTGTTTGAAAAAGAATCCTTTTGCAGCAAACATAATCCTTTTGCGACAAACTTTACGTAATCTTGCAGGTGAAGCCAAATAATTCGGTTTATCTAAAACAGATTTTTACGTGGTTCAAAGCAAAACAGACCGTAAGAGGCAAAATTAAAAATACACGTCGTGTAATGTAGATACTTGGATAGATTCGATTCAATGAAAATCGTAAAGCATTTTCTATAACTCTATACGAAAACAAGAGTGAACTCGGAATAAAGCTTCGGAGCTTAATATTTAAGCTTTTAATTTCAGATTTAATATCATATATGAAGAAATCCTCGTTATATTTTTGTGATATATTTTCTGCGCATCCTTTTAGATTAGCAACGATGTTTTACTTCAAGTTTAGTAGTTATTGCTAGGAAGTTCTCGTTTAAGATGATCTTTTTTGGCCGCTGATGTAGAGCTCATCCGAAAAGGACCCCAGTTAGATGAAAACTCGAATTCCACCCCCAGAAACACTTCTGGTCAATTAGAGGAAAATAGGTGAAAATTATGAACCGAGGGGAGCGTAGGTGGAGTGAGGAAAGGTATCGTCTGAAAATCTTGACCTGGAGGGCCAATGAATCAGTTATCCTCTGAGCTAGTGTCTTATAGAGGGCTTAATAGCATTATTGCTCCTCTTAGCCTGAAATTTGAGCTTATAAGCGCAACTTCCGAATTTGCTGCATTTATAACCAGGGTTAAATTTTACTTTTAGGCCGTATGGGGGGTGTCATTGACTAAAAACCTGGCCTAATTGTTCACTACCTTGTGGACTCCAGAAGGCTGTAAACGAGTACGCGTCTCCCAAGAAGGGGGCGCCTTCTTTAAAAAGCGCTACTTCGCACTGTTCCTTCAGGCATCTTAACTAAAAGACACCGTACAGTAGCATTTTTACGAAGGGCGAAACATCTGTTTTGGGAAGACGCTCTCTTTTATGGGAAGGCCTCTCGTAGAGCGCCATGTACATGTTTTTTTAATTTTGAATTGTTCCGACCAACCTGTGCCCCAGTCGCCCCACCTCGTTACGGCTTTGACCTAGGGTCCATAATCATATTCCTCGAGTCCTCAAAATTTTAGAGCCGTGCCTGACTCATATTTTCCAAAAATGTATTTATCATGTTTTGTTTGTTTTGAACTTGAAAAATAAATGAAGTCCCGTGAAATTGTCCAACGGCGGATAGTTCCGAAAATCCCCTTCAGGTAATTCGTGAGCCATACAGGGTGTCCCGCGAGTACTGTAGTTAATTTTGTGTGCGGGTTGTGCACAAAAAAAGAAGCAAAAAAGTCCCGAACATTTTTTTGATCCGATGCTTATTCTGGTCACAAAAGAGG
>JAAAKG020063255.1:0-17729 GCA_010014905.2 Druon quercuslanigerum | reverse complement strand
GTCGAAAAGAGCTATTCTTAAACACTTGTCCATAAATAATATAAATAGCCATGAAGACAAAACGCATCCTTGTCTAAAGCCTTATATAATATCGAAACAGTCACTCAATTTCCCATTTGCCATAACACGCTTACCATCTGCGAACGCTAACCCACGTACCCTTACTGTTTCGAGATTCACACCTTCTTTAAATTCCTAAGAATTATAAAATTTCTAAAATGTCTTGAATTCATAAAATTTCTTAAAATCAAATTTCCTTGAATTTCTAAAAATCCTTAAATTCTCCAAATTTCTTTAATTTTTTTCAATTCTTAAAATTTTCTTGAGTTCCTAAAATTTCTTGAATTTCTAAAAATCTTTGAATTCTCAAATTTCCTTAATTCCTCTATTTGTTTGGATTTCTAAATTCCTTGAATTCACAAAATACATAAAATTGCTAAAATTCTTCAAAGTCTTCAAATTGCTTTGAATTCCTAAAATTCCTTTAATTCTTAAAAATCCTAAAAGTCTCAAAACACCTTTGATTTTTTAATTTATTTGCATTCTTAAAATCCTTTGAAATTATAAAATTTTAAAAATTCCTAAAATTTCTTGAATTTTCTTCCGATTCCTTAAATTGAATGAATTGATCGAATTCCTTTATTGCTCTGGAAACACTATTGTCCCTGAAATGTATTAAATATTCTAAATTCCCTGAAATTCTTGAATATTTTCTTTAATTTCTGAAATAATTGCACACTCTGAATTCCTTAAATTTATTATATATTTTGAATACCCTGACCTACTTGTCTTTTTATTATTACACCATTAAACCATTTCCCTTTCGTAGTAGGCGTGACTCACTCGGTGGGAAAGGGATTAGTGTGAGGAAGGGGTTATAGAATTTGTAGATTGATGCAGAATTCTCGTATTATTTATTTAAATAACACGGTTGTTCCGCAGCTCTGCTCCGACCCAGGTTGCTGATCAATCTCTCTAGCAATCACCCCAAGTGAAGATCCTCACAAAATCGTTATGTGAGGTACCCCACTTGGGTCCCTCCAAGGTCTTGTTTTGGGCGTTGTTCCCTCTACTGAGACTCTTATTGTTAACTGTTCATCGTCATACTTTTCTGTCCTGGCATACTTCTCTAGCTTTTTTAACGGTCATGGATTTTTTCGCAGGCTCTCGCGTTTCTGTGGCTTCTTATGTCCCTTCTAGCTAGGGTCTCATTCACGCATTCTAACCATTCCTTCCGCGGTCTGCCTCTGGGCACGCTGCCATTTACTTTGCCTTGATACACTTGTTTCGTTCGTCTTTCATTCTCTCAACATGCCCAAACCATTTTAACTGACTTTGTCCATCAGAGATTTCCCGCATATTATGCGCAAGAATCTCATGTCAATCTCGTTAATTTTACTGTTATGTTTTTCATGATAGGTCCATCTTCATTTCTAAAAATCTCAGAATTCTTTGCATTCTATGAAATTCTTGATTTCTCTGAATTTCCTGATGTCCTATTTATTCAGAATTCTTTGCTTTCTCTGAAATTATTAAATGAGCTGAATTCCTGAAATTCTTTAAATTCTCTGAACTCTTCCAGTTCCAATATCCTGCATTCCTTAAAAATACGAAATTTCTTATATTTTATTAAATCCCTGAAGCCAAGCAACTTTTTCGGTCATCTTAACCATTGAGTTGCAACTGTAATAATTTATTATCTGAAAACAAAATAGTTGAAAAACAAAACATGGAATAACAATAAGATGTTTAAACTCTATTGCAATTTACCATATAATTATTTTCTGGCCGATTAAATAATATGTATATATATATTTCAAGAATAGCAATAATTTAAATATTTTCTTCTGTTCTGAATATGAAAATGTGTACATTGTTTAGCATTGTTAGCATCAATTAAAATATTCATTTTTTTAAGCTGGGCTATATCAATCTAAAATGTTTTCACAGATTTTAAAACACCTTCAATTAGAGGAAAAGCATTCAGCAAAATGCTTATACTTAAAAAATTATTGGAAAAATGTATGGAATAATAATCGATTGGAGTGTAAATATAATTTTCTGAAACTACTGGTGAATTTTACCTTCTTCTGTATAATTCTAATTATTAATTATAAACTATTAATTATATTTCACTTTTTTTATTTTCAACTATGTTTTTTTAATAAAAAAGAAATTAAAAATTGGCATTGAAATAAAAAAGACTTTCATGGAATTTACGTGTTTCTATCAAATCTTTACATTTTTCACTGATAGAGATGGAAGCGAGGATATTTTTTAAAAATAATTTACATTTTCATGTTCAGTGTATTCTTAGACCGAGTAAATATATTCAGAGATATATTTTTATATGATGAAAGTATTCTTCGTCTATCGAACGAAATGAAAAAAGTATACAAATGCAAAAAGTTCAGATTGTAAATTACTTATCTTTTTCATGTTTTTCTGACAAGTTGCACTATATTTGCTATAAATAAACAATTTTTATATTTTTATTTCATTTTCTGCCCCTAGGAAGTGTCTTTTTCTCAGATAATAAATTATTGCATATTAAGGGATCTTAAAATTAATTACGTGTGCGCCAGGCCTTAAAAATATGACCGCCCTATAGAAGCCAATTTTTTTTATAACCCTTTACTCCCTCCACCTTTCCCCCCCCCCCCCCCCCCGCTTCACTAAATTCTTCATCCACTACTTCCCCCTCTCCTCACTTCCAAAGCTAAAACTCTCCTAGCCTACTTCTCTTACTCAGTCTTCACTTCCCCTCCCCTACTCACCCTTCTTTCTAATAATTCCCTCTACTTCCTGTGTATAATTTTTCCTCACTTCCCCAGCTTCTCACCTCCTTTCCCTCACTGCACCGACTCCCCCTACCTTTTTCACAAAATTCTCTACTTGACCTCCTCTTATTTCTCCTCATTTCCCATCCCCTCCCTCGTTTTCCTTCACTTTTTGTATTTCTCTTCTCAATACCCACCATTTTTCCTATTTCGCTTTTATCATTTTCCCTTATTTTTCTACTTCCCCCCCCCCCCCTCATTTCCCTTCATTGGCTCTACTTTCTTTATCCTCTTTTTCTAAACTTATTTTATCTACTTTACCTACCCTTATTTCGCCTTAATTCCACTACACTTATTTCCCCTACTTCCTCACTCCTAATTTTTCCTCAATTTTCGCATTTCTCTTCTCCTCGATACCCCTCACTTCCCCTACTTCTCTTCTCCTTATTTCCCCTCACTTTCCTACTTCCTCTTCCTTCATTTTTACTTCAATTTCCCCACCGTCCTTTACCCTCATTTTCGCTTGTCTACCCTACTTTCCCTCTCCTTATTTAACCTCACTTCCACTATTTCACCGTTCCTTATTTTCACATTCTTCCCCTACTTCTAACACCCATCATTTTCCCTCATTTTCTATACTTTCTCTCTATTAATTTCCCCTCACTCCCCCTGCACTAAATTCCATTCACTTTCTCATTTCTAATTATCTCTTGCTTTCACTACTTCCCCTCCCCTAAATTGCCCTCATTTTCCTTCAGGCATTTTCCTCACTTATCCACTTCCCCATTTAATCTCACGTACCCTAATTTTTATTCAATCATTTCCTCTTAATTTTCCTCATTGGAAAAAGATGCAAAGGACGTATACCAGACCAAAACTGTTTTTATCAGGGGCTACTAATACCTAAAATGAAAAAAATATTAAGTAATAAAGGAGTTCTTCATTTATCAAATAATCTGAAGGTTAATTCTCAAGAAAATGTAATACTTAAACTTTCTACGCAACCGTTGAATTTTTAACCAAACGATTAAATTTTTAACTTATAAGATGAATTTTTAACCATAAAAGTTAAATTTTCTTTAAAATACGAGTACTCAATAAATTACATCAATTATTAACTACACAGTTCAAATTTTCAACTAAAAATAATTTATTGTTGACCATATTTTGAATAGTTAAATATTCATTTACAAAAATTATTTTCAATTTCAAACAAAAATTTTCTACAAAAAGTGAAATTTCTTAACGAATTGTTGAATTTTAAAATCAAAAAGACAAAGTTCCTATAAATCAGTTAATTTGTTACGCCAAAATATACATTTTAAAAAAAAGAGTTAATATTCGTCTAAATAAATACATTTTTAATTTAATTAATTAATCTTTATTCAAAAAAATCAAAATTTAATAAAGTAGTTCCACTTTTACCGAAAGAGATAAATTTTCAACGAAAATGATGAATGTTCAACCAGAAAAATGCATTCTTAAGAAAGTAGTTTAACGAACTAAATTTTCAACCAAAGTAGATAAATTCGCAACAAAAAATGTAATAGTTGAAATTTTAGTTAAGAAAATATTTGCATTTGGAATAAAAATGGTTCAATTGAACGAAAGCAGATGAAATTTTAACAAAACAGCTAAATCCAAATGAGAAGAATTTTTTAATAAAAAAAAATTTACATCAAAGAAAGATTTTCTCGTTCAATAAGGAAAGAAATTTCTATTAAAAATGTCGAATTTTGAAGTCAAAAAGAAAAGCTTTATAACAGTTGAATTTTTATACAAAATATCAGTTTTCTACAACAACCAAAAAAGAATCTTCAACAACATACGTGATTTTTTAATTAAATAGTTCAATTTTCTGCCATGAAGATTAACGTTTTACCAAAATGTTTAACCAAATAGTTCAATTTATAAACAAAAAAGATCTATGATTTTACAAAAAATTAAATTTTCTACTAAATTGTTGAATTTTCAAAAAAAGAAGATGAATTTACTACAGATAACTTGAATTTTTTACTTCTAAAATATGAAATTTGAACAAAAAAGTTATTTTTAAATAAAATAAATAAATTTTCAGTGAAAAAAAATTCATTTTTAACAACGAAAAAAGAAATTTTCAACAAAGTAGTTTCCTTTTCAACCAAAATGATAAGTTTTTCATGAAAATTATGAATCTTAAACAAAAAAAATGCATTTTAATAAAGCAATCAAACAAACTGAGCTTTGAACTAAAAAGACGAATTTGCAATAAATTTCGTAAACTGTCAAAGACGTAGATTTATTTTCTTTAAACAAATAGGAATTTTCAATAAAAAGCTGAATTTTCTACCAATTT
This sequence comes from Druon quercuslanigerum, assembly GCA_010014905.2. NCBI lineage: Eukaryota > Metazoa > Arthropoda > Insecta > Hymenoptera > Cynipidae > Druon > Druon quercuslanigerum. The sequence goes on along the minus strand of JAAAKG020063255.1, from coordinate 12,614 downwards.
CTAGTCATATAATTAATTTTTAAAAAAGTTCTTAACAAAGTAAGTTGTTCACTCTTCAGCCAAAGAGATGAATTTTAAACGAAAATTATGAATCTGTAACCCAAAAAATGCATTTTAATAAAGCGGGTTAACGAATTTAGCCCAAACCAAAAAATACGAATTTACAAACAAATATTTTAATTCTCAACAAAAACAAAATCCATTCAAATCAATGCATTCGGAACAAGATCAAATTTATTTTCTAGCAAAAACGACGAATTTTCAAGCTGAAAATACGAATTTTCAAGCTGAAAATACAAATTTTCTATAAAAGAGTCAAATTTTCATCCAGAGCATGTGAATTTTAAAGAAATAATTTCATTTTTGACAGAAACCAAATGATACTTAACTAGGCAGTTTCATTTTTAACGAAAAAAGATGAAATTTTAACTTAATTTTTAATTTAAGTTTTAATTTAATTTTTTTTAAAACTATTTTAAATATTATTTTAATTTTTGTTATATAATGTATAGAATTCAGTTCATTTTTAATTTATTTTAAGCATGAACTTAGAAAACTCAAAATTTTTCTTAAAAAATAAACCTAATTTTCCATTGCACCTTTTATGATTTTGGAATGCACATTTCCAAATTCGGACTGCATAACATTTTAGGCCCTGCAGAAATGATAAAATTTTACAATTGTAAAAATAAAAAGTTATTTTTATTATCTTAGTAAAACGTTTTTTGGATTTTCTGATTTTTTCTTTATCCTCTACTTCCTCCTTACCTCACTTTCCCAACTAACTCTTCTAAAATTTCCCCTCGATTCCACTACTTTGCTCTCCTCTTCGTTTACTTCCCTCCTTTCCCCTTATTTGTCCAACATTCCCTTCTTTCATTTCCGTCCCCTTCCCCTACTTTCATTATGATAATTTTCCCTCACAATTTCTTCTTCCCTTCCTCTTATTTTCTCTCACTTTCTCTTAACTTTCCCTTAAAAAATAATAACAGACATTTTTATTTAATGTGCTACAGGCGCTACAGTAAGTACTAAAAATACTTTTTAGAATTACACGCTGAATCCCTAAAACTTTAATTGAATCAAATTAGTACCATTTTATTTTATTTTTTTTTATTTTACTATTGTTATCAGTTTCTGATACATCAAAGACGGAACAAAAATTGTGTAGTTGGGGAATATCGAGAAAAATGTACGAGTATCGACACGGCAAATGGAAAAATAATTATCTTGAAAACCCGGTACATCATAGAGGGTGACCGCAGGACGATGAAAGGAGTAAAAACCACGGAAAGTCAAAAAACCACACCGGCATATCCAATTCTTTTTGCCTCATATGTACGCACAAGCTTAGGTATATAACGGTCGGGCTGGGTCAACACAGGCTAATGTGGTTAAGAAAATATTTTTAAAATAATTTTGCACTTAGTTCCTCGCTGGAAAAAACATCGCTTGTAGAGATGAGGGATGAGGAAAGAAGAGGGTCGCGCATTACAGACCTTTTTACCTGCTCGCCTTGTCCTCTTAGGTGTATATTTAGCGGGAAAACGGCAAAGAAACTGGGGCAAGTAGTCGTCTATCAGAAAAATAAATGAGAGAACAATCTTTTAAAATTGTGCACTTATGCTGCAAACTTAAATATTATTTTATACAAGGGAGCGTCCACATATTACGTGACACCCAAAAAAATAGGAGGGGGTGTCCTTTCTTAACATTACAAAGTGGCACATATGAGGTGGTCACAAAGGTTTTGTAACACGTGACGTTAGTTAACTTTTTAAACCTTGCCCTCCCATAATTACATTCCCCTACTCCCTCTACAATCCCCTACTGACCCTTTACTCACTGCATGCTTCTCCAAGTCCGTTCCCAACTTTTTCCTCCTCGAATTACCCCTCTCCTTGCTCAATAGCCAGTTATCAATATCCCTAACCTACTCATCCTCATTTTCAATCATTTCCCTTACTTTCCCTCCGTAATTTTCTCTCAATGCCCTTATATCGCCTACTCCTGTTTCTCATCATTTCTCTTCACTTCCCTTCACTTCCCTTCCTTCACTTCCCTTACATCGCCATCCTCATTTACCATCATTTCCCCTACTTCCACCTCATTTTTCTTATTTCCCCTACTTTCCCATTTGTCATTTCCACCACATCACCTACGTTTACCCACCTTACATTCCCTTCTTTCCTATCCCTCCATTCTCTTAACTTTCCCTCCTTGGAAAAAAAACGACGGACGGACGGATAGACGGACTAATAAACGGACGTACGCCCGAACGAAGCAGTTAGCGTTTCTCATCAGAGATACAAAAAAAAAAGATGACTTTGACAAAATAGTTGAATTTTACCCTACAAATATGAATTTTCAATCAAGAAAACTAATTTTCTACCACAAGGCGAATTTTCAACGAAACGCTTAAATTAAAACCAAGTAGTTGAATTTTCAACAAGAAAATATAACTTTTTAACAAAAAATGCAATTGCTAAATATGCTCTTAAAAACAATCTTTGACCAGATAAGAACGAATTAACAACAAGTTGAATTTAGAGAAAAGCCTAATTGTGAGCAAAATATCTAAATGCTTAGCCAAATAGATAAATTTTCAACAAACAAGGTGAATTTGATATACAAAAAAATGATTTTTTTAACAAAATAGCTTAGTTTTCAAACATAGAAATTGAATGTTTTAGAACAATTTTAAAGCAAAAGTATGAATTTCCAACAACAAAAGCTAAGTTTTAATGATCTAGCTAATTTTTTTCCAAAACTAATTAATTTTTAAGTCAAAATTTCCTCCCTACCTCTCTCAACATTTACTTCCTCTCCATTCTCTTCACTTAGAGCTTCTCCTCCTTTTCTGATTTTTTCTTCCTCCCCTGCTTCCCCCTCACATCACATCCATAGCTAACACTTTCCTTCCCCAGTCATCACTTTCCTTCTCATACACTCCCTAACTATCATGCATCACTTCTAATCATTTCTCCTATTTTCCCTCCCTTACTCTGCTTACTCTTTCCACATTTTTCCTCGATTTCACTACTTTTCCCCTCTTTACGTTACGTCCCTTCTTTTATCCTATTTTTCCTACTTTTCCGTTTTTATTTCCGCTTCCCTACGATACTTCCCATATGATAATTTCCCCTCACTTTCCCCAGTCATCACTTTCCTTCTCGTACGCTCCCTAACTATCCTGCATCACTGACAATAATTTCTCCTATTTCCCCTTACTTCCTGTACTTACCCTTCATACATTTCCCTTCTATTTCACTACTTTCCCTTTTTTAATTCCGCTTCCATACGCTACTTTTCATAATATAATTTCCCCTTAATTTCCCTACTTCCCCCCCCCTTACTTACTCTTACTTCCTCTACGTTCTTTCTCCTCATTTCGCCTACTTTCCCTTCGTTAATTTTCCATTACTTTCCCCAGTCATCACATTCCTTCTCATACGCTCCCTATCCTGCACCACTTCCAATCATTTCCCCTATTTCCCCTCACTTCTCCTATTTAGCCTTCATACATTTCCCCTCGATTTCACCACTTTGTCTTCCTTTACATTATCTCCCTTCTTTTCCCCTTTATTTTTCCTACTTTCCCTTTTTTATTTCCGCTTCTCTACGCTACTTTCCATATGAAAATTTCTCCTCACTTTCCCTACTCCCTTTCCCCTTATTTCCTCTTACTTCCTCTACGTTCTTTCTCCTTATTTTCCCTACTTACCCTTCGTTAATTTCCCATCACTTTTCATACTTTCCCTCCCCTACTGTCCCTTACTTTCCCTAATTGCCCTCCCTCATTTTCTCTCACTTACTCTACTTCACCTTCTCTTCTTTCCACTAACTTCCCATACTTCCTACCTTCTCATTCCCCCTTACTTTCCTACTTTCCCATCCGTTATTTTGCCTCAGTTTTCCGACTTCCCCTCCCTGATTTTCTCTAAATTTCTTTACTTCTTCTCTCCTTATTTTGACTCGAATCTCTCACTTCACCACACCTCATTTCACCTCATTACCTTTATTGACCAAACCTCATTTCCCCTTATTTTCCCTCTTATTCTCCAATAATTTCTACTTCTTCATTTCCCCTTACCTTCCTACTTTCCCAACCGTTATTTTATCTTACTTTTCCTACTCCTTCTCCCTGACTTTCCCTCACTTTCTCTACTACTTCTATCCTCATTTCGACTCGTATCTCCTACTTCCCCACCCTTTATTTCCCCTTATTAACAGTACTGCCTAACCCTCATTTCCTCTCATTTTCCCTCCTTTTTCTCCAATACTTCCTACTTCTTCATTTCCCCTTACCTTCCTACTTTCCCAACCGTTATTTTATATCACTTTTCCCACTTCTTCTACCAGATTTTCTCTCACTTTCTCTACTTGTTCTATCCTCATTTCGACTCGTAACTCCTACTTCGCCACCCCCTATTTCACCTTATTACCTGTACTGCCCAACCCCCATTTCCTCTTATTTTCCCTCCTTCTTCTACAATAAGTTCTACTTCTTCATTTCCCCTTACTTTTCCTACTCCTTCTCCCTGATTTTCTTTCACTTTCTCTACTTCCCCACTCTCATTTTCTCTCACTTTCGCTACTCCATCTCTTCTGATTTCTACTCGCGTCCCCAAGTTCCAACCACTCATTTTCCCTAATTCTTCCACTTTATTACCCTCTTTTACCCCTAACTACGCAAATTAAATAATCTCTAGATAAAAGAATAATTAAATTTTACGATTTCGATGTAGAAGCCAAAAAAATGGTACAATTTTGGTTTCGAGATCATCAACACAAAATTAAATATTTAAAAACAGATTTTATTTAAGTTTAAAATTAAAATATTTATAAATTTTCAATCTAAACATTAATTCGAACATTTGACTATCAAGACTTTAGACTGGAAATTGTACAATATTGGCCAATTTAAATTTAAATCAGTTTGTAATTCTATGATTAGAAATTATACAGTTTGAAATGCTTTTAATTTAAAGTCGTCTAATACTCGGAATTTCAATCATCTTATTCTATTCGATTTGAAAAATAGTGAATGCATAGTAGTACAAAAAAGCTTCAATTTTTAACTAGCCTCATTCTGAGCAATTTGAATATAAATACAAATTTTTTAAATGTTGCAGAAAAAAAATTGTACTAATTTGATCATTTGTCACTGAAAATTGTTCTATCCAAGTTAAAATAAATAGGTTTATTATTTTGAAAATGTCGTGCTTATAAAGTATCAAACTGAAATTATTAAATGAGTCACTTAACAATAATTACTCGATTTTGATTGCTTGGAAATATGTAATAATAATTAAAGTAAGAAAAATGTTCATCGTTTCAAATACTGGAACTTTGAACGAATTAAATGTAAAACCAAACAATTTTGAATTTTTCAATTTAAAACATTCAGTACATCCTATTCAAATTTCTTCTATTTCAAACCCTTTTTTTAGTTATATAACATTGAAAATTTTGTTTTAAAAATTTCGCAACTAAGAATGCTTTCAGGTAGAATAAAATTTTTCAGAATTCTAAGGGATTCAATTACATAATCTTGCATCTTCAGGTTAAGCGATTTTCAACTGCTTTTTAAAATTGAATGATTTTAAATGAGAAGTGCTACAAGCAGTGCAATTTCACATTGGAATCATAGTAATTGTAAAGAATTCCGAAGCAAATTTTTTTAATACCCTCAACCAGGACCCGTCTGGAAAAACTTTTTGGCGCAGGTCGGGCCCAGACCAGACTTCTTGGTTGCCAGTCTTGTCGCTAACTCTAGAATCTAGATGGTCTGGTTGGAGCCTAGCCAAAAGCGGAAATTTTTTTCTAACGAAATACATGAAAGACCTTCTGGTCAGCCGCTGATTATTGGCTGGTTAGCCACTATTTGGTGACCTGTCAGCCACTGGCTAGCTGATCAAAGCCACTCCTGGTTTCAGACGAGAGCTTTCAGACCGTACTCAGAATTTTTATTGCTTTTGGATAGCTGAGCAGCGCCAATTATGGACCAGACCAGTTTTTCCAGATTAGACAGACTAGACAAATCTCGACCTCCAGACCTGGGCCAGATTATGATCTATAAATCCGTGGAATTAATTTTTTTTTGCAAGTCTTTTTTTAGATCTTATAGTTAATATTCGCAGGGTGTGCAGCCAAATAAACCCTCTAAACGTTATTTTTTTTTTAAAACCAAGAATTAAAAAAATCTCTGGCTAGAAAATAACTTCCCTATCATTTTCCGGTTTTTTCTCAAACACAAATAATTCCCCGCCATTTCCCAATTTTTTATAAATATTAACCATCCTGATATTCAACTACATACTGCTGAATTATTTTTTATAAAAACCTTTATGCTCTTTTTTATTTTATCAAAATTCTCAACTGTTTGACACACAATCGGTAAAACGGAAGGACAGTGAGAAAGACTAAGTTGACGAAAATGTTGGAGTTGTGCCATCCTACTGGGAATTGAGGCAAGAGGGAACTTTTCCAAACTGGTAAAAACAGTTTGACGGTTTTCTTTTTTTTCAACTGCAATCCATCCGATCGTCGTGTCGCATTCTGACGCATGAAAATTGCCCAAAGGGATGCGCCAACCGTGATCGATGTTCCATCCGATCAGAGTCTACCGAAACTGCCCGCCAAATAATATATTCATAGCTTCCGGATGGTTGAACGAGACTCTTGTCCCTCTTCCTCCCTCGTCACTCTTTTGCCAGGTCCGTTTGCATTTCATTGCTTTTAATTCATCAGTACGTAAATCATGCGTTGAATAATTGAGGAATATGTTTCTCTGTTTTTGATCGGCTATGCTCGTTATCACTGCCCCCTTTTTATTGTTGTAAAAACCAATATTGCGAAACTAATTGTTATGTCACACATGGAAAATATAAATGTGACTCACAATTTTTTTACAACATTAAAAAAATGAAAATGAGTGATTTCATTTTACAAGAAAAGCTTCGGAATACATAATGCTTACTTTTTCCCCATTCTCCTCTTTACCTAATTCTTACGAGGTTTTCTTTCACTGTTCATTAAAAATTGATCGTTTTTGGTTAAAAATTCAAAAACTTGGTTAAGAATTTATATGTTTTGTTTTGAATTCTTCTTTTTTGAAGAAAATTAATCTTCTTAAATAAAAATTCAATTATTTGGTTGAAAGTTAAGCTATTTGGTTAAAAATGTATTTAATTAATTAAAGATCCATCTCTTTAAAAAATTAGAGAATTTTGGTACGAATTCTTTTTTTTAATCTATTTTTTTAACTGCTAAGTTGAATATTTCATTTTTGCTGAAAATCGATCACTTTTAGGGTTTCATAGCCTCAGGCAGAAACCCTTACAGTTTCGGCCGGGAGTTCATCAATTATTCGTACATTCTTTCAAGGAGGGAAAGTGAGGGGAAATGAGTAGAGGGTTATTAGAGGAAGTGATAGGAAATTAGAGGATTTAAAGTAGGGGCAGTGAATGGAAATGAGCGAAGGGGAATTAGGGGAGGGGAGGTGGGGTAATTGGAAGTAAAGGAAGGAGAAATAGAGGAAATAAGAGGGTAGGGGTAACATGAAGCGAGGAAAGGGGAGCTAGGGATGTGTGGGGAAATTAGGGATGGTGAAATAAGGTAGATTAGAGAGGTGTGGCAGAAAAAATGAGTGGAAGCGAGTGATAGAGTGGAAATAGAAGAAATGATGGGAAATGAGGTTGAGTAGATGAGAGAAAGAGTGTTAGAGATGGGAATTAAGGGAAGGGGTGTTTTAGCTGGAAGATCAAGCAGAGGGGGAATTAGAGGAAAAGAACATTGGGGAGAGAATAGCGAAGATTGAAGTGGTGGGGGCTGGAGTGAAGTAGGGGGGGATTATCATAGGGCAAAGTTGAAACAACTTAATGAACGTCCTAATAGGCTGCAAATTTTGTTGTTGTAAGAGCGTGGAACCTACATTGAACAACTTTCAGATAAAAATTTAACCATTTGGTTTAAAAATAACTTGTTAGTCGGGAACCAAACTATTTTGTAGAAAATTTATATTTTTGGACTGAAATTTTAATTGCTTTGTTAAAAATTCTTTTTTTTTTAATATATTTTTTCAACTGCTAAGTTAAATATTTCATTTTTTGCTGAAAATCGATCACTTTTAGGGTTTCATAGCCTCAAACAGAAATCCTTACAGTTTCGGCCGGGAGTCCATCAATTATTCGTACATTCTTTCAAGGAGAGCAAGTGAGGGGAAATGAGTAGAGGGTTCTTAAAGGAAGTAATAGGAAATTAGAGGATTAAAAGTAATGGAATTGAATGTAAAGGAGCAAAGGGCAAATAGGAGAAGTGATAAGAAATGATGGAAATGAAATTAGGGCAAGTGAGGGGAAGTGAATGGAAATGAGCGAAGGGAAAGTAGGGAAAATGATGAAAGGGAAAGTAAGAGAATTGAAGGGGGGAGGTGGAGGCATTGGAAGTAAAGGGAGGAGAAATAGGGGAAATAAGAGGGTAGGGATAAGATGAAGCGAGATAAGGGGAGCTAGGGATGTGTGAGGAAATAAGGTATGATGAAATAAGGTAGATTAGAGAGGTGTAGCAGAAAAAATGAGTGGAAGTGAGTGGTAGTGAGTGGAAATAGAAGAAATGATTGGAAATGAGGTTGGGTAGAGGAGAGAAAGAGTGCTTGAGATGGGAAGTAAGGGAAGGGGTGTTTTAGGTGGAAGATCTAGGAGAGGGGGGATTAGAGGAAGAGAAAATTGGGGAGGGAGTAGCGAAGATTGTAAAGGTGGGGGCTGGAGTGTAGTGAGGGGGGGGGGATTATCATAGGGGAAAGTTGAAACAACTTAGTAAACGTCCTAACAGGTTGCAATTTATTTTTTTTTTGTAAGAGCGTGGAACCTAACTTGACCAACTTTCAGACAAAAATTTAACTATTTGGTTTAAAAATAACTGATCAGTTTGGAACTAAACTATTTTGTAGGAAATTTATCTTTTTGAACTGAAAGTTTAATTGCTTTGTTGAAAATTCTACTTTTTGTGTTCAACATTCTATTATTTGTGTTGAAAACCTTAACTATTTAGTTGAAAATTAATTTTTTTGTTGAAAATTCATAAGTTTGTAGATAATTCAACTTTGTTATCCGAAACTTGATATTTTTTAGTTAACAATAAAATTGTATGATCAAAAATTGATCTATTTTGTTTGATGAAATAACTATTTTGTTGACATTGCGTTGTTTTTTTGTGTTGAATTCAACTGTTTTTGATCTAAAATAAAAATTTTGTTACGTTAAAATATCAATTATTATTGGATTGTAATAGGTTTTGTGACGATTTGTGAAGTGGGAGATGATTTAACGCAAAATGTGATAACATAGATAAAAATATAGATGTAAATAACAATTTTTTTAACGGCTTGAAAAAAATAAATTATTATTTTATTTAAAAGTAAAAAATCCAAATACTCTTTTGGTGAAAACTCTACTTTCTGGTTAAACAATTAAATATTTTGTTGAAAATTTGTTTTTTTATGAAAAATTAATTTTCTTAAATACAAATTAAGATAATCAATTTTTATCTGAAAATTTATCTTTAGAAGTTTAATATTCAAATATTACATATTTTGTCGAAAATTTATATTTTTTCGCTGAAAATTGAACTACTTCGTTAAAAGTTAAACTTTAATTTAAAATTCCATATTTGTCGAATAATTTATTTTTTTTAGTTTAAAATTCAACCATTAAATTTTCATGGAAAATTCATCTGTTAAATTTTTCTTCGAAACTTCATACTTATCATTAAAAATGCAACTACTTGGTTAAAAGTTTAACAACTATGTGAAAAATACATTTTATTGGTTAACAATTAAAATAATTTGGTATTTAAAATTTTTTTGCTTGTAAATTAATTTTTTAACTGAATATTTACCTGTTCGATTTTTTATTTTAAATTAATCTTCCTGATTTAAAAATCAATTACTGGGTTTAAAGTTGAAACACTTTTCTATAAATCCATTTTATGAGTTAAAAATCAATTTCTTTGTTTAATGGTAATTTTTTTCCTCTCTTGATCGAAAAATTTTTAACGTTGATAATTTTGGTTAAAGATTTAACTATCAATTTTTTTTTAAACATTTATCCATTAAATTTTTCTTTGAACTTTTATATTTTTTCGTTGTTACATTTGACTGTTTTTTATTTAAAATTAAAATCTTTTAAACTTAGTTGAAAGTTAAACTTCTTTGTTAACATTTTTGGTTTTTTAAGATTCATAATTTTAGTTGACGATTTAACTATTTTGCTAAAAATTAATTTATTTTCTTCTTTAAAATAAAACTATTTGTCCAATTTGTAACTGTTTCTGGTTGAATTTTAATTTTCTTAATTAAGGCATTTGATTATTTGGAGAAAATTTATATTTGTAGGTTGAAAATTAAACGATTTTTTTAAAGATAGTATAAAAGTACTTGGTTGAAAATCCCGCTTTATTCTGCAAAATTTGTCTTTTTGTCTTCAAAATTCAACTATTTGTTTGAAAAAACAAAAGTTTGTTTTAGAAATTTAATCTTTTTTGTTTGAAAGTATGACCATTTGATTGAAAATTCATCTTTTTTGTTGCAAATTCTCCATTTTGGGTTTGAGAATCAACTTCTTTCTAAAACATTCCACTTCTCAGTTTAAAAACTCAAATTTTTCGTTGAAAATTTATGTCCTTTGATAGAAAAATTTAATTCCTTAAAAATGATAATCTGTCAGCGGCCAAAATTTTCCAATTTTTAAAATTTTTCAATTTAAAAATAGCAACAAAGTGGTAAAAAGGCTGATTATAAAACTCGTTCCCTCCACTTTATTTTTAATGAAATAAAGCAATAATTTCATTTTATTTGCTATAGCAAATAAGAGAGACTAGTTTTTTACCCCTAAATCAAAAGCGATCGACCATGTGAAGACATTACTTTTTTCCGGTAGAAAATTCACTTACTGAAGGGAAACGCGAAAGTCTCGCAAAAAATGATTCGCTGTTGGAAAGGAAAGAGAAATTCTCAATATGAAACTTGAAAATACTTTTATAATTTTCTCTAGTTTTACAGAATAAGACAAAAATATTGTATCATTGAACAAACATTGACATGATGCTTTTAAAATTAATTATTAACAATTGAAGTATTTTTAAATGCAAACATTCAGTGTTATACAATTGCAAATATATTTTCAAAAGAAAACTATTCTAAATTCAACGAATTTATATTACAAATAAATCATTGCTAAATAATTAAAAAGAAAGTTGACACTGCGAGATTATTATATCACGAAATGTTTATCAGCACCAGAACTGGCTCAATCCAGGCTGCCAAGGTAATAAGAAAAAACTTGTTAATTTCTCATTTTCTGTAATTTTAGACACCTTGTCAATATTTCAAATTTCTAAAAAGAATAAAGTTGATTAAAGGTTGTGAAATAAACAATGCTTTTTTCAAAACATAATTGCAATTCTCTATAATCTCATAGCCTTATTATAACTGTAACGATTATAAAAAGAAATACATATTTTGTAATAAAAAACATGTAGCATACATCATACGTGATTACAACAATTAAAAAATTAAAAACAAATATTTATGTAGGTTTTGCAAATTAAAAACATTATGTTGTAAAAATTTATTTTGTTCGTTCTAATGTTCTCAATTTCATGACATTGAATATTTTGGATTTTTATACATTTAGAATTATCTCCTATTACATTACCATCTTTGTACACAATATTAATCAAAAATTTTGTATTAATTTTTGAAAGAAAAAAATAATTTGATCTGACTTGTTTCACATTTTTGTATAAAAACTTGACATACGATGTGCCAATTACAAAATACAAAATAGTAAATAAAAAAGATTTCTCTTGCAGAAAAAGCATTTGTCATTAAATTATTAAAGATGATGGTAATATAAAAGAGTTAATTTTATATGTATAACAAAATTCGATACCCGCATTTTCAAGATATTGAGAATATAAAAACAAGACGCCTGAAAAAATTTTTGAAATCCTGAAAAATCAAATTCCCGACACTGTAAAATTTTTGAAGAAGAAAATTTTAAAACTAAACAATTCCCAAAATGATAAAATTACCAAAAAATAAAAATCCCAAATGGGACAACTCTCGAATAATAAAATTTCCGAACAGTTTATTTCACCGAATTTAATCATTTTCCAGAGTTCATGATACTAAAGAATTTGAAACTTCCTGAATAATAAAATATTTATGATGTAAAATATCTAATACTGTAAAATCCCTGCAACTATAAAATAAAAAAGAAAATAATATTCATTTACTAAAAATACAATAATTAGAAAATAAAGAATAATTTTTTAAATATTAAACATTAGAAAAATTTATTCGATTAAAAAATGTAGTTATTGTATCTTTAATCAATAAATAATCATATTTTTTTAACCTTTCGTTACTCGCACCTCCCGCTCGACATGGTTTACATAAAAAAGTTTTATTAAAAAAAGGCAGTTTTTAAATTTTCCAAACGCATCAATGTTGACTATGACTGGCAATAAACTTACATTATCTGGTAACCGTCACATCACATAGACAAGGTACATTCTGTGCCCATCAGACTTATTTGATCTTATATTTT
>JAAAKG020063244.1:5739-17729 GCA_010014905.2 Druon quercuslanigerum | reverse complement strand
ACAAATGGGATTTGTTTAAATAATTGGAAATTAATGAACTATTGTTAATAAATATTGAACTAGAACTATTAGTCATAATTTTAAGGAGGAAAAAACAAATTAAAAAAAAATATTGAGACAAATACCATTTGTTTAAATAATTTAAAATTAATTAATCGATGATAATAAATATTACACTAGACCAATATTAATAATTTTAAGTAAAAAAGAAGACGAGAATGCAGTGTTCATAGGTCGATTTCATGAAAAATTGACAGTTTTGGTTTTAAGGGTAGTTTTCAGGTCATATCCATATGTCTGATACGTGAAATTCTTTGTTGGATAATTCTCTACAGGGCCCCCATATATTCCCGTCACATTTTTTCAGACCCTAAAAAGTTATTCTAAAAACTCAAAAAAGTGATTTTTCCACGTGCATTTTATATGGGAAACTTCAAATCAAAACTGGCACCTGTTAAAGTCAAAATACAAACAATTAAAATTAGGGTATTTCTTTTTTCGGATTTGGAATAAAACGGGGGGATGGGGTCATTACCCTTCTAGCATTCAAAAAAAATTTTCAATGCATTTTTGGACCACCCTAATGAACATAGATTCGAGTAAGTCAAAAGCTCTGTGCATGCAACGTTCTTAGAGCCGATGATCCAAAGGCAAAAAAACTTCCCGCTGCGCGAGCACATTCTCATTGCGCGATGCGCACGCGGCTCGCAAGCTTGATCGTACCTAAAGCCGAGCATCTGCTGAATCTCGCGCATCGCGCTCGGTCTTTCTACTTCTTCCACATTTTTGCACTTACTTTTTAAAGTAAAATTTCAAAGCATCGACCCTAAAAAAGTGTCATTTCAATAAATGTATAGTTTTAAAATTCATAATATGCATTGATATTGAAATAAATATATTTTTATTGTCTTCTTTTTATGATTAAAAAGGTGCGCACCCTATAAAAAAGCAATTTATTATTTGTTACGCTTTTAACCAAAAATGCGCATCCTGCCTTAAAATAAGTAATAAATAATTTGGTGACCTTTTTTGGGTGAACGACTTTTGTCTATTAATTTTTTTTCTTACCTTGCCTCGTTTTTCACAAATAATCTTTTTTCGTAGCATGTTTCGTTTTTCCATCATTTCTTTTGTTTTTAATGTTATTGTCACTATTAGAAGAACAACTGCCGCTGGTGGAAAATGGCGCAAGGTAGAACAAAAAATTAATAGACAAAAGTCGTTCACCCAAAAAAAGTTCTACAAATGTTTTTATTAATAATTTTTTGCTAGGATGAATATCATTGGTTAAAATCGTAACAAATAACATTGAAAATAAATTTAAAAAAAGACATAAAGTGCGCTTAAGTTTTAATTAAAAAAATTTTTTTATAGGGTAAAAACATTTTTAATTATAAAAAACAAGACACTAGGAATACATTTATTTTAATATCAATGCATATTATGAATTTTAATATTATACATTGATTGAAATTATACATTTTTTAGGACAGCTGAGAATCAAAATTAGTTGAACTCCTTACAGAAAAGTACGAACTTTGGAGAACAATTCGAGAATGTGTTCGTTAAAGTTGAAGAAGCTTTAACAAAAGAGAGTTCACAATCGCCTAAGGACAGGTGTTGGATGCTTTAATCTTCCATTTTAAAAGATAAGTGCACAAATGTGGAGGAAGTACAAAGACGGAGCGCGAAGCGCGAGATCAAAAAGACGCGCGCTCTATGAATGCTCAAAGTTGTCAGCAAAGCGAGCCGCGTGCGCAGCGCGCGATAATGTACCTGCGCAGCGGGAAGATTTTTTTCGCTTAGATCATCAGCCCAAACAACATTGCATTCACAGAGGTTTTGACTCACATGAATCTATATTTATACTTTTAGTTTTGTATTTGTAAAGTCATCCGCGGTAGCGCTAAAAACGGCAAAATTTAAGTTTGACGTTTAAATTTATATACTGGGTTATGAATCAGATAACAAGGTTAACAACGTTGTTTTGAATAATGTCTTTCAAACCCTCGTTATGCAATACATTGAACAGAGTCAGAAAAAGAAAAATCAATCTTCTGGAATAAAAGCATATAAGAATAAAGCAGTCAAAGGCTCCGGGGAAGCATATCGCATAATTTAAGTATTTAAATTTAAAGGTCAAAATTAAACTTGATCGATTTCAGCGCTACCGCCAAATAATTTTTGAATAAAACAACTAACAGTATGATTGTATAATTTTATGTTATAAACTTACATTCTGCATTACTGTATTCATTCAAAAAATATTTTCTTTTATATAAAACGTTTATAAAATACTTGCTGGATTATAATAAATACATTTTCACTGGAAAAAGTTATTTATGTTAGTAAAAAAAAGGTGGAACAACATTCAAATATTTGAAAATAATCATTTTTATTCAATTTATCAGTCTTTCAAACTTCGAATACTTTTTCGAATTTTTTTTTTTTGCTTAAAAGATGTTTTAGGGCCCTAAAAATAATATACAAAAACATGGAGGGCCAAAAAAATGTGTTAAGTGACAAAATTTTTAATTCTGCTGCGACGCCTCTCAGGTATGCCCCGGTGATTTTAGAGTACTTAACTCGAACAAATCCTTACCGATAGATATGAAAATTTAAAAATATATTCAAAGTTACTTTCTCCAGCGACGTATGTAGGATATTTTATTTTATATTGCAAATTTTGCATTATTTGCATTATTAAGCAATTTTGTAACTATTTTTTTCACGAAAGTTTAAACTTTTTTTAAAAGTGACCCATGTCGCGAAAAATCAATGTATCAGAAAATCCTACGTAGGTCCCTTGCCGTTGTTCTATAGAATCGAAAAAATTTCAGTTTTTTATTCCAAGTCGAAAATTGCGAGAGTTAGGTTTCCGGCAATGGACATCTTAAAAAGAAGGCGCCGACGGAGAAATGCTGCGCAGCCGCCATTTTGTCATGAACGAATTTAAAAAAAAAATATTTTTGGTACTTTATTACTAGTATTCTAAATCCCATTTTAAAAAATGTCGATTGATCTCTGTATTGAGCCAAAAAAAATTCCCGAAATATACCTATTTTTTCGTGTTCTACAGTGGTTTATCCCCTTAAGCTATCGGGAGTTTCGTTTGGACTTTAATTCTGTAAGAACTTTATATTAAGTAAATTAATCGGTTGTACAAATAGTATTTGTAGATATCGTTTCGTGTCCATTAAGGCCCTTTATTAGCACGTCTAATCGCCTCCGAATTTCCAGGCCGCACGGTTGAATATTTTTGTCTAATTATTGGCATACCTCATCTAAATAACCATATCTCAAATCAAACAGATCCGGATTTTGGATAAAATATTTATTATTTGTTTAATAATCAAAATAGAGAACAACAGCAGTGACACTCAGTGATAGCTGCAAATGCATGTCCACAGCGAGCCTGCTCACCCTCGCCAAACTCGATTCAGCAGACACCCGGCAGGGTGATGAATGACACGGAACGAATAAAGCCGGGCATTGTTATGAGATTTCGATCGGTTAGAAAAACGAATAGTACGAAATCATTGATTACTTCAATTTAAATGGACAAAATAAATTTATTTATACAATTATAAGAAATTGAAAAAAGATTCATGAAAGTCGGTTAATATTTGCAGTATTAATTTTAATCTTTACATTCTGTGCATTTACAACGCAGTTTTCTAACAAATTCAGGTTAAAGACGGTATTTTTTAGAACTTTTCCAAACCCAAAATCCTTAATCCATAAGTAGAGTGTTTCCAAGTATTTTGTACATATGTATGACTTATATTAATAATAATCTATGGCTTATTATTATGCATTTTTTTCTGCAGAAAATTTAGTACTTTGTAAGAAAAAACTTAATTTGCGTAACAGCGCGAAGGTTTGACATTTAAAATAGTAAGTATTTTACTAATAATAGTATATATATATATATAAAATAACGCAATTACTAACGAATGAGTGAACTGTAATGATCTCGAACAATCAGACATACGTCATGGCATTCTGCCGTGTCAAGCCAATCCATGACGCCAAGCGATGCCACGACATTTGAGATTTTGCATTATGTCAGAAGCGAAGTGAAGCTATGTTGAAGGTCTTAAAGTGTTGAATTGTGATAAATAAGTGTATGAAGGAAAGGATTTATTCTGATGTTATTGACTACGTACAGAATGAGGGTACTTCGTCCAGCAATATCAAAAAGTTCTTGATTTACATGACACAGAAACAAGTACTTCCAGAAGGGTCGAATACTGAAAAATTTATTCAGAAAGTGCGAAAGAAGCAAAAAGAGGGCGTTCAGCCTCACATTATTTGCGTAAAGAATCAGGGGATAGATGCTTTTTTTATTCAAGGCGGTGGTCCCGTAGTTTAAATCCACAGAAACTTTCCACTATTTATGTAGTAAACACTGCAAGGACACAGACTAGTAATTGCTTAGTGAAATTTTACTAACTGTTTAGTGGATTTTTTCACTTTCTTAGCAGAATTCTATTAATTGCTGCGTGGAATTGTACTAATTGATTAGTGGAATTTTCCTAATTTCATTAGTGGATAATTTTTACTAATAGATTTAGTAGTTTTCTACTAATACTTAGTAACCGACTTCTCGGTAATTGAATTAGTAAAACTTACTATCAATTAGTAAAATTTCACTAATTTAGATTTAGAGAGTAAGAGCAATAGAGTATTCGGTTCTGAATTCGCAGGCCGAAAGAAGGAATATTTTTCACTCAGTTCTTGCATACGTCATCTACATACTCATATCTTGAAGTACGCAGAGCCGATTTTTCCATTAAATCATTACATTATAGATTATAATCTAGATTATACGCGCCGAAAATGCATATGCAGTTACACAGTAAAAGCAAACTCTGAAATTTACGCTGGACTTGTTTTCATTTTTGTCTGAAATTAAGTCGGTAACTTTATTTAATCATGAAAACAGTACTTTAAAAGATCCTGCAGTGTCTTAAAACAAAAATAAGCCACTAATTGTGCTGAATTTTAGTCTATTGGCCTTAAAGAAAGATTTCATCGTCTTGTGTTAGAATAAAGATAGTTCAAACTGAAAGAAAGACTGCAATGAAGCTATTTTTCAGTCTTCGAAAGTCTTAATTTGTGACGTCACACTCACGGTTCCCTCTACAGCCTAGACGATGCCATTTTCATAAAGTTCGTGATGCGACAAGAGTCGAGTGATGTGACACGTTCAGTATCGGCAGTTATTAATACCAGATAATATATTTTAATCTAATAATTACAGTCTGTACTTAAACTTTTCGTCCTTGAAGCTTCCTTCAAGATTTAATTTAAGAAATTCAACCAAAGAGAAAGCATTTTTATTTATATTCATTTGAAAGCAAAAACACAAGGACACGACAAAAAAGTTTGTTTATTAATACGGAAATATGAAACCAATTTCCTTGTTTTATAATAAATATATTATCGTAAATTTATTTTAAACAAAGAAATTATGTTTACATTTCATTTAATTACATAAATCGAACAATCTTGACAGTTTAGTTTCAGATTAGGTCTTTTCAGTCCATATTCTACCTTGTGATCGAAAAATAGTCGATGGAAGGACTGAATTTCAGCCCATCCTCTGACTTGCAGTTCATTTTCAGTCTTTTTAACGGCTGAATTTTAACCCTATAATCGTCTTATTTCTAGACTATTATCCTACGCTGAATTTTAATCGTACATGGTCTACTTTCGTTTAGATCTTAAATCAAGACCGTTCTTAAGCTTAAAAGCAGATTTTGTTTTTACTGTGTAGTAACGCGCAGTGTCATCTGTATATGCATTTTCGGCGCGTATAATCTAGAATATAATCTATAATGTAATGATTGTATTTAAAAATCGTCTCTGTTTGCTTCAAGATATGAGTACGTAGATGACGAATGTAAAATTGAGTCAAAAATATTCAACCGTGCGGCCTAAAAATTAAGAACCGCGTAGTAAATTGCTAAATATCTTTCAAAAAAGCATTTTGCCCATTAATGGATTGCGTGCTCAATTGCAGTAATTTTTCTTTATTTGCTAATTACAGGAAAAAATTGTTTAAACAGATATATTTTTTAAGTACTAGATATCCCGAAGAAAATAATCTTTCAGAATTCCTACGACCTACATGGGAAAACAATTTTGAAAAGAAATAATAATTGTTTAAACAAGTCTGACTAATTTCCCTAAAGACTTCCATTATTCTTGCACACGTTAACTAATTTTCCTGAATCTTTTATGCACTAAATAAATTGATTCTGCACATAAAGTCAAAAATATTCAACTGTGCGGCCAAACATTTAGAACCGAGTACTCAATTGCTAAGTATCTTTAAAGAAAGTGCTTTGACCATTCGTTGATTTTGTGATCAATTGCAGTAAATAATATTTTTAGTAATAATTATGGGAAAAATATTGTTCAAACAAATTAGTTTTTTAAATACTAAATATCATGAAGAAAATAATGTTTAACAATTCCTAAGAATGACAGGGGGAAATAATTGTGAAAATAATTATCAATTGCCTAAACAAGTACTTCCATTATTCCTGCACACGTTAATTAATTTTCCTTAATCTCTTATTCACTAAATAGGTTGATTGTGTATCTAAAAATTAAATTAATCCACGATTTCATAATGACAGTTTTTGTAACAGACCGTTATTTCGCATGACAATGAAAGTGCCATTTTGTCGTTATTACAGCTATCAAAGTGGCAATCGCGTCTGAGTTTTGAGGATTATAATCTATAATCTAATGATCTTATTACAAAATCGGCTCTGCTTGCTTCAACGTATGAGTATGTAGATGACGTAAGCAAGAGATGAGTAAAAAATATTTAACCGTTCGGCCTACAAATTCGGAACCAAATACACGATTGCTGAATTTTTAATCAAAAAATCACTCTCACCATTCATTGATTGTTTCATCAAACGCAGAAAATAATATTTTTTACGGTTCACGGAGAAAAAATTGTGAAGCCAATTAAGTTTTTTCTTACAAAGTACTAAATTTTCTGCAGAAAATAATTCATAATAATAAGCTATAGATTATTAATATAAGTCATGACCTATGTACAAAATACTTCGAAAAACTCTGCTTACGGATGAAGGATTTTGTATTTAAAAAAATTCTAAGAAATACCGTCTTCAGCATGAATTTGTTAGAAAACTGCGGTGTAAATGCACAGAATTTAAAGATTCAAAGTACTACTGCCAATATTAACCGATTTTCATGAATCTTTTTTCAATTTCTTATAATAATATGAATAAAATCATTTTGTCAATTGAAATTGAATTAATTAAGGATTTCATAATATCACTTTTTCTAACCGGTCGAAATCTCATAACAATGTCGAGTTTCATTCATTCTGCGTCATTCATCACCCTGCGGGGAGTCTGCTGACTCGAGTTTGACGAGGGTGAGCAGGCTCGCTGCGGACATGCATTTGCAGCTATCATTGAGTGTCACTGCTATTGTTCTCTATTTTGATTATTAAACAAATAATAAATATTTTATCAAAAATCCGGATCTGCTTGATTTGAGATATGGTTATTTAGATGAGGTATGCCAATAATTAGACAAAAATATTCAACCGTGCGGCCTCAAAATTCGGACGCGATTAGATGTGCTAATAAAGGACCTTAAGAAAGTGTCTGTCTGATTTTTGAATTTAGGAAATTTAAGAAAAATGTAACCAAACAACTTTCCACTCATCTATATGACGTTCTTTAAGGAAGGTCTTACTTTGTCGATAGTATTTTAGGAGATATTGGCATTTTTGTGAACAAGTACCCCAATATCTCAATATTTCAACCCCGAGGGTTCGTTCTAGGCTTTACACTTTGGGGGCACATTTTTTTCTTGGACGAATTCCTGTCATCAATAATTACTCATAGGTTTTCGGGGTCGCTGATTACGATTCTGATGTCAGAATTGCACGGGCAAGGCCCTTTACTACAGATCCACTTATAAACTAATTAAAAAGCCATCTTAAATACAATTCAGCCGCACTAGTGTCGAGAAAATCAAAATGATTGGTTAACGTTTTATTAATAGAGTTTCTTCTTGACATATCCTAGAAAACGCGGATCTCGCTCCATAGTTAGTACGATGATGAGTTATATGGAAGAGTATTTTTGATCAAAGAGATTTCGCAGGTGCATGTAATTTAAATTTAGTAAGTAAAGTAGGGCAGTCAATAACATTGTTTCAAACATTGTGCAGGAATCGTAAATTATCAAACAAAAATCTAGAATTGGAATATTCAGTAGCGCTCTAATCACAACTTAGTCGTTGTCGCGTCTGTTCATAAGGGGACCAGATAACTGAGGCATATTCTATGAGTGGTCTTACTTGTGAAAAGTAGAGAACCTTTAGGAAAAGTGGACTTATGAGTTGAGAAGCATTTCTAGTGAGGAAACCCAGATATCTAAGGGACTTGTTAGCAGCGACAGAAACCGAAGAGATAGTTGTACTTAGGAAAATGTTTTTTCTTAGAAAATCATACGAATAAACAATTTTTAATGTTAGGCTGCATCCCATTTAAAGTGGAATTTTTGTTTAATGCCTTGACAATCGAGCTGTCATCGTAAGTTCCTCACATTGAAACGAATGTGTACGGAAAATTATGCTCTTGAATTAAAGCTTCATTTATTTATACTGTATTGTTCCAACTGACATCAAGTTTTGATACATATATATATGTATATATGAAGCTTTAATTCAAAAGCATAATTTTCCGTACATAAATTTAAAAAAAATTAATAATAATAATAAAATGATAAATAAAAATCAAATGTAAATAAAAAAGTTTTTTATAAGTTTATCAACTTCACAACAGCGATATTTATCACTTAGTTGTGTCTGTCGCCAATGTCAATATTTTTTACCAAATTACGTCACAATACAATGGTTGATGAATAACTTGCACTTTGAAGAATTCTTTCAAAATTATTGCCAACTACAACATTTTTGATAATCTAACATTATTTCTCTGCCACAAAAAATTTGCTTGAATTTGATTTTTCTTATAAACAGATTAATTTTTTAAAAAATTAATAAAAATTAAATTTAATTACATGTGCGTAACTGAAAAAAGAATTTTTTGAGAAGTTTTTAGTGCAACGTTCTTCTATATAAAATAAAAAATTGGCGAAAAAAAAAATTTGTCGACTACATTGATATTGCTTTCTCATTATTTGTACTTCGCTAAAATGAAACAATGCTTTAGGATGACTGCAAGATTTATCAATAGTTATTAATAAAATTACATTAAATTTAAATTTAAAATTAAGTAATTTTATAATTCCACATCTGAGATATTAATCAAAGAATAATGCTTCCAAATGTAAAACTGCGGACCTACAAGATATCATGTACTTTTCAATTCACCTGACTCTAAAGCCGACAACTTGCATCAACAATTTCTACAAAATTTATTGTTATTATTAGAAGTGATTAACAAATGGTTTATGAAAATTACGTATATAATTAAAAATTTGAGAAAAATTCTGTTAAAAATCGTACGAAATTAAGAGTTCATCAGTCATAGAAAATGCAAAAATTAAATTTTTTTAAAGATTCTGAAGAACGCTCTTTTAAGTTGCAGCCTTTATAATATTTTATAATATTGTTTCTCTGAAAAATAAGAATTTCAAAATTTTCAGCTCCAAAATTAATATGAAGATGTACTCTTTCATAAAATAAAAATAGTTATTTACAAGATTTAAGATTCTATGTACGGTACTCTTAATTAAAATTATGCAAATGTGACATTTAGCTTAATTCTTTATAATGAACTATTTCATAATCTAGACTAATTGAGTAGATACCTTAGAATGTAATATTATAAAATAATGTATCTCAATCAGACTTGCAAATTCAAAATTGTATGTATTGTTTGTCAGCTTTATTTATGTTGATTACATACAGTAAATGTAAAACGAAAATTCCATTGTAGAAAATTAAAACGAATCAAGTGATTTCCTAGAATGTCAGTTCCTTATGGCAGAATTTAAGCGGCTAGTCATCCAGGAATTTTAACAAATTGAACTTCTGGCAGATTCGTTGTTTAACCGATTCCGATTTTTTCGCATTATTAAACCTGCTCTCGAAAAGACGCGTTCAGCTGGTACAGATGTGGCTTGGATGCTGAAGAAATCCCTGGCCATACGACTTAGGTTGGGATATATTTCTTTATGTTGCTTCCGCCATTGAGCTACATCTGCATTTTTATCCATGCGTGGAGCATGCAAATATCTATAGATCTCATCTCACCATTCTGACCTAAAATTTCAAACAAAGAGACACCGTGTATCCAAATCATCATCATTATTATTATCATCATCAATATTATCCTCAACTTGATCATTTTCATTTTCGGTATGATCAGGGTCAGTATTCGACTGGGACAAAAAGCATAGTTCTTTGTAGATGGTCTCAAACTTGTTAAGAGATTCGGACGTCAATTCTTGATCACATTTGGTCGTCCTAAATGTCTCAAATTTGTGTCTCGCATCTGAAATGAAGAGCGCGCAGTAAATCCAATTAAATTCTTGATAATGTTTTAGAAGTTTACTTCGTGCGGCTTGAAGAGCATTACGAAGCTTATTATCACATGCAGTTCGCTGTCGATTTTCGTTATTTTCTTTACTGCACATTCCAGTTTGTCTAGTAGCCAGTTAACTCCGACTACAGCTAGAGGAAGCGTACTTTTCAAAATGTACTTTTCACGTCAATGTACTTTTCACCACAAAGTTCTTTAGACAGTGTTTTAAAATATTTTAGATGATTTGCTACATTCTCAAAGAGCCGTCATTCAGATGAAGTAAGGCTCACAAAGTTTTAACTGAGCATTGTTATGTCATAAAAGCTCTAAAGCTTTCGTCTTAATAAAATCTGCGCTAATCATATCAAAGGCAGAATTCCACCTAGTTGAAACATCCAAAAGTGAAGACAGCATTTTTACTCCCATGACGTCGCAGGCAGATTTTTCTTCTTCGAAAGCTTCAGCAATTTCTAAATCACAAAGCATATCTTGAGCAGATAGATTTATAATATATATGAAGCAGCGAAAATGCAAGTCGTTGGGGTCAAACTGGGTGCCGAAAAGTCTCTTTAATAGATTTGACAATTTTTCCATAAATTTAGTATTCACCGCCGCATTGTCCATTGTTACACCTTGCAATTTTTCTGTCAAGCCATAATCCTGGACGACGCCTAAAAATAAATTCGCGATATCATTCCCAGTATAGTTACCATTTGATGGAAGAAAAACTCGCATTTTATTTCTTTTAAGTACAGTCGCCTTGTCATTGAGGTGTGCGAAAATGCTTTCTGTTCCTTCATCATCAAAAAAATTGTACGGCAGATATTTCTTTGACGTCTTATCAATCACATTCTCTTTCTAAAAGTTAAAACGGACGAAGGTAGATTTGAGGTTGTTTAAATCACTAGCTACAAAGGCTCCTCTAAGATAAAGTGTAAGGATAGGGTGATAGTTATCTATGGGTAATAATGGATCCACCGTTAAATGTAAGATGGGATGAATACTGTCATTAACAATAAGTCTAACAAAGTCTTGTGCAGATTACATTTATTGTTCAACTGTGTAAGATATAAATAATCAAGGACTTCGGATATAGTAGACCAGATGTCAACCCACAGCTGCGACGACCCAGGTTTCGGAATACAGCTGGGATCCTGGTGAGTTTAAATTCCACATTGCATAGGGCATGTTGAAGTAAATAAAAAATTTAGATGGTTGAACCAGGAGATGAGTATAGTACCTCCTCATATACAGGTCTAAAATCAAGATAAATTTGTGAGTTAGCGTTAGGAGGAATGAAAAAGCGCCAATTATGTGGGTTTCAGAATTGGTAAAGAATCGCATGAACACGTGTTAAACCGTATTAACATTAGTGGTGATACACCCCTCTCACCCCCTCCCCCCCCCCCCGTAACCCCCGTGACCAATCACATAA
>JAAAKG020063233.1:0-17729 GCA_010014905.2 Druon quercuslanigerum | reverse complement strand
ACATTCATCCAATTTAATTCCGGGGGTTTTCAACTCTAGAATTAAATGTCACGACTTTAGCAGTTTAACTGATTGCAGTATAATCTCCCATTTTTTATTCTTCATATCATCATAAAAAAATGTGATCGCCTAAAGAGTAAAAACTTTTTTCATGGTCTAACGTCATACAATTTTCCAACGACACGTAGCTCAAGGATAATAAAATTCGTGACGAACTCGACAGAAAAAGTAATTTCTAAGTTCAATCTGAATCCAATTATCGATTTCGGGTAGAGAGGGCCGGTGGGTGAAGGTTTTTTGACGATTTATGTAATATAAGGGTGCGGTAAACGCAAAACGTGACTAAAAACTTTTTTAATTCTTTAAAAAATAAAATATAGTGATTTTATTTTACAAGAAAAGCACCTAAATATAGACTTTACATTCTCTTATCCATTCTCCTATTTACCCCTTTAAAAAAAATCCTATTCTTGAATATATCTTGAAAATTAATGTTTTATGCTGATAATTTAACTAATATATTTTTTGTTGAAAACTGGTCATTTGTGATTTAAAATTCCATTAATTTGCTAAAAAATTCAACTATTTAAATCGAAAATTCTCCTTTTTTGGTTCAAATTTAAAATATTTTCTAGAAAAAATACTTTCTAATTAAAATTTAATTTTATGCTTAAAAGTTCATATTTTTGGGTTAGAAATCTAACTATATTTGAATATAACCCAATTAAAATATCTATCTATTGTATTGATAATGCCTTTATTTTTATTTCTAAACATTAATTTTTTTTTTTTTTTTGGTTGATTCCAAACTAATACTATTTATTCAATATTTATTCAATACTATTGAAAATTAATAATCAAAAAAGAATACATTTTTTTAAGAAATTTATCCCCAATTAGTATAAAAAAGACGGAGAAAGAGAAAGAGTGAGAGGTTGGTTTTTGGATGACTCTTTTCTCTATTTCTCCCTCTTTTTTCTTTTCGATTGATATTTATGTCTCTAATGAGCCGAAAAGTGGGATAGTTTGGAAATTTTTTTCGCTGAAAATTTAACTAATCTATTTTGGATTAAAAAACTGATTATTGTTGATTTATAATTCAATTGTTTGAACTAAAAAATCACCTTTTTTGAACATTCGTCTTCTTCTGTTGAATTTTCAAATATTTTGTGGAGTAACTTGCTCGTTAAAAATGATTTTCTTGCTTGAAGTTTCATATTTTGGGTTAACAATTCAACTATATTGTAGATAATTCGATTTTTTGGTTTGCAAATGCAAAAAATTCGTTGTTTTTTCTCTTTTAACTGATAATAGATAAATTCAAATTGTGTGTTGAAAATTTATCTGTTGGGCTTAAAATCTCCTTTGGTAGTAATTTGAGCTTTTATGGTTAAAAATTCAGTCTTTTTGATTATATCCGCTGTTTTTTACTTATAATCCCAAAAATTTAAGATGAAAATATCAAATTTTACAATTTTTGTCATTCATATTTTTGGATAAAAAATTTGTCCTCTTTGAATGGAAAATTCAATCGCCTTATATAAATTTCGTATTTATGGACATTGTCTTTTTTTTAATTAGACCACTTGATTAGCAATTTATGTACTTAGGTTTAGGATTAAACATTTGATTAAAAACATAACTATCACCTTGAAATTTTAACAATCTTAATGTAAATTCTACCATTTTACTAAAATCTCATGTTTCTTATTCGAAAATTGAACTAATTTGTCGAAAATTCTTATTTTTTATTTAAAAATCTTCTTCTTTGATTATTAATTCACCTTTTGGTATAAAAATTTTTGGTTAAAAACTTGACAATCTTCTGAAAAATCGACGTTTTAGCTTTAATATTCCAGTATTTGGTTAAAAATATAACTGCTTATTGCTGAAGGTAATTAATTTCTGTTCGAAAATTATTCGACCGTATGTTTGAAATTCGTCTTTTGAAATGCAAAATTCAACTATTTGGTTAAAAATATGATTATTTTGTTAAAAATTCAATAATTTTGTAAACAATTTAATTATGTTTTAAAAAATTCATATTTCTTGATAGAAAATTCCTCATTTTAGTTTTTCTACTCTTTTCTGAAACAGGCGACTTTTTAGCTTGAAAACTCAACTCATTGATTAAAAATTTATCTTTTTCTGGTACAAATTAACCTTTTTTGTTTAAAACTTAAACTGACAAGTTACCTGTATTAACTTTATTTTAAAGAATTTATTCCACTATTATTACCCAAATTTCTTTAAAAATCGCCCTAATTCCCCTGTCTTGATAGCTAGCATCATAGGCTCTAAAGTACATTAAAATATTATGTTTCTATGTTTTGTGTTTTATTTTAAGCCTCTATCAAATGAAATAGAAGACAATATTTTGAGATAAAACGGTGGGTGGTTGCACGTATTTGTGAAGTCATCCTAGGGGGCTGAAGTCTTGTGTGTTGATCTGTGACAAAGAAGGAGGGAAGTCCAAAAAGTGTACAAAAAAGCGTGATGTAGTTCTAGAAGAAACCCTTAAAATCTTTTCTCGAATCTTTTATTACGTCCAACAATGACATAGTAATTTTTGCAGGCTTTCTACGTGTTATCCAACATTCAGGAAATTTGTTGAACGTAATTTCATGAAAAGAAGTTGGAGAAGAAGGATATTGCCTGCGGGTTTTTGTCGCCAAGGTGGAAGGAAGAGCACTCTTATGAGCTTGCTACAATACAAACTACCTCTACCTTTTTTTTTTTATTTAACTGCAGCTTGCACAGTACAATAATACGTTAAGCTAGCTGCGAAAATTTATTCAGGTCACCTGTAAGAAAGGAGTTAAAATTAAATTATCAGCTAATACACTATTAACACAATTAACACTACGAAAATATTATAAAAGCCCTAACTTTCAGTACACTAGACAAGTATTTAGCGACACGCAATAGGTCATTTTTTATCCGGGGAATTGAGTAGCGCAATCGAGAATGGGCCAGAGGCTGTAAGACTTACCGCGGACACGAAAAAATCTTTTCTGACATCCCTGTACTTAGGGGATACTTCAAACAGATAAAACAAACTCTCCTCGACCAACAGTTTTCAGATTGTTTAAAAGTAGAAAAAGTCTAAACACTATTCCGCTATAAAGGTACTGCTGTCCCATAGACGATCAATCCATAGGTGTGGTAGCATCTAAAGAGAGGATGTCTGAATCATCCGGTACAAGTCCACATCCCTAAAATAAACCTCGAATTCCGCTAGGATTAAATCCTTGTTGTTTTGCAAACCTACTAAGTCCATTCCAGACTTGAGCCGCCATTTCACACAACTTGAGAAGATGTATTGGCTGCAGGACTCAATTAAACTTGGACACGGCCTTACCAGAGACCGTAAGGACCTCTATTTTTTTTTTACGAATTTTAGGACGCCTTTCTACATACATTTTCAACATCGTCTTCAGCCGATTTAAGGATGCCTCTAATATGTTTATTTCTAGTGAGACAGGGCCTAAATCTAGCAGTAACGTGTAATCTGTAGTGTTTGAAGGAAAGTCTAAAACTCTCTTGAAGAAAGTAGTGTAGATTACCTCTAACTATTCACAATACCTCAAACCCCAAATCACTATGGGATAGAAAAGCATGCTTCAGATTAGACTTTGAAATAAGATTGGTTAAGATCGCGAAGATTACAGCTGGGAAGTTCGAAGGACTTGCAAAGATGAACCCACGACTATGTTAGCAGCAGACAACTTTTTAGCGTATGCCATATAAGTAATGTTCATTCGCATGATCAATGTGAAAATTGAAAAACAAATTGAATTGCTTTTAATATTCGTATTTCCAATAATGAACCAATCATGGTTCCAATTTTGTTTCAGTACATTTTGACCCTGTTTCTTTCTTCGAAATGACACTTTTTGTTTTCTGTGTACCTCTGCTATTAAAGAACTGTGGAAAGCTACGGCGAGTCGAAGGACCAACACCATTTGCTCTCCTTGAACCTCAACCCTTTCATTTTCTCTTTTTACTTCCCATCCCTACTTCGTTTTTGCACGTTGTTAATTAAAACTTTTCTAAGCCACAGGATAGTGTTTCTGCCAAAAGACTTTCAGAAACGCGAGAAATAGTGAACGTCTGGAGTGTAAAAGTCGAGCAAAAAAAAGCAAACTGCGCTTTTGTGGAAAAGTCAAATTATTCAGCGCCATTCTTTACATAGCTTGCGCTGTTGCGATTGGTTTCTTGAAAAGCTTTTGCAAACATTACAAGCTGGGATCAAGAAAATACGCTGCCTCAAGCACATTTTATTTATGCGATATTAGTCGTTTGCATAACATTGTAAGCGGAAAGGAATATTGCGAGATTACATTAGAGTTATTTATATCTTAGTAGATATACTAGTAGATTACAAAATGGTATTTAGATGGTTATATAAGTAAAAAAATTATTTTTATATTATTAACAAATAAATGGAGGATAGTGATACTTACAGATTAAAAATAATGGAAGAGTTTATTTTTCAGTTTTCTTTTTTTTATTCTTCTTTTATAAAAAATTTGTCGTAAATAAATAATATGCACGTTATCCTAATAATTATTCATTTAAAAATTAAGGGAAGTACCTTCATCTTGAAGACAATTTTATAGGAATACAAATAGTTTTTTGTCGATTTTTAACGAACAGATTTTGTTTTTTTCTACAACCAACATTAAAATATGTATTTTTTTTATTTAAATAAATAATAAATTTTGTTTTCTGGAAAATTCACCTAATCAAGAAGGTCCTTTATGAGTCATTGGCAAAGTTCTTAAACAAAGCGACATCCATTTCTTGACAAGTAGTCAAGCTGTTAATTTGTTTATAAAACAGTATATACAAGAAACCATTATTGTTTGCAAGATAATCATAATAATGACATGATTTTATCAAGTAATTCAAAATACATTTTATTGCAAAAATGACATTTTCTAGTTGAATTTTAAAAATTCCGACAAAATTTACTTCAACCATTTGTCGATAGGGCTTGTCATTTTAGTTTTATTTATCGAAAATATTATGAAAAAAACGAAAATTCAAATTTTGAGCCAAACGAAGCGAAATATGGAAAAAAGTTTTTAGAGGAATTTCAGCATTTCAATTCCTACATCCTTTCTTTAAACAACTTTTTGGAAAAGCTCTTCGTTTTTAGTTTATTTTTGAAATTGATATACAAAAATCAGAATTTTCCCTATTACGTCAAAAGACGCGATATAACTACTACTTGTTGTATAACAACGCGACGTAGAGAAGAATGCTTCATGAAAGCATTGTAGTTTTTAATTTTAAGGTAATTTAAATATACATTTAAAAATGTCATTCAAAAATCGAGCGCGTAGCGCGAGTCTTACCATGAGCATGACTACCTGAAAACCTACAGAGCTTTAAGCAATTTAATCTTTAAATATACCTACTTAATTATGCACAAAATTCAAAATGACATTCAAATACTTTGATCTAAAGACGATTTTTGTTGATAAAGTTTCATCCAACTATTCCAAGTGCAAAGAATAAGCAACCAAGATCAAAGCACGAGATCTCTCAAGCGCGCGCCCTAGGTGCGTTAAAATTTGCGAGAAATTTGCTAATTCAATTTTTAATTTCAATTTATAAGTTGTTGTTCGAAAATTCTGAAGCGCAGGACAATAGCTGGGTGAATTTGGACTCGATTGCCAATGCGTGAACGAGAGGAGAATATAGTGAAGAAACACAGTCGAACTGTAAGGAGTGGGGGTTAGAATTCTCCGCTAAGACTTCTCCGTTCCGTTGCTTCGATCTCGAGAGTTCTTCAATCACTCCCCCTGTAAAATTTCACTTTTCCTTGTAGGTCCCTTTTCACGGATCGTGTCACATATCTTGTATCATAATAAATTTAAATTAATTAGTTTTGCGTCCAACTGCACCAAAATGCTTTCAGCCAATTGACGTACAATTTTGACTAAATGTGCTTGGTAATATCCTCTAGTCCTATTTTTAAGATTTTTGCAATATCTTAAATTCTTGTTAATTTTATCATAATTTTTTTTCATTTTTCATTTCTCATCTTTGGACACGGGTGTAGCCCGTGTGATCAACATAAAATTGTAACTTCAAGTTTGCAGTACAATTAACTAGTACTGTGTTTTAAGATTTTATAATATTATCATCAGTTTGTAAAATTTATAATAAGTTTGTATATTATTTCTTCAATAAGAAATTAGATCCCGCCAAAAGCATCTACGATGCAAAAAATTGTTCCAGTGATATTAATTAATGATGTTGAGAAATGAAATTTAGTAAAGTAAAATAAAAAAAAAACGATTAACATTAATAATTGATGAAGAATGTTGAAAAAAGGTTTAAATTCTATGTTACAATCTAAATTTTAGAATAGAAGTTAGAAAATATTAGTTACGAACAACATTTAAAATTTATAATAATTTGGCCGAATTTAATGTATTCACAGCAGAGAAGTACATTAAATCCCAAAGATGAAATAATTTTAAAAAATTTGCTTGAACTAATTTTTCTAAATTTTTTTAATTACTAATTTGTCTTAATTAAAAAAGATGTAGGTGGCCAACTTTAATTTGACAACTTTATTCAATTTTTTTGAGCCAAGTTCTTGCATCGAAGATGTTCTTTGTGGGATATACCATTTTAAAGGTGGCAATGCGATCAAAAACTTTTTACTTCAGTTGCTATAAATTCAGTTTTTTTATGAATTTCCTTTTTAATAATTCAATTCCATAAAAGCTAAATTATCCGAAAGCTAATGGTGTAAATGGTTATTATATCAATAGAAATATATCATTGTTCCGACAAATATTTGTATTCATAATTATTGAAAGTAAATAAGTTTTAAGTAGCAAAATTTTTCTAAAATAACTGCGTTCAATCATACTTAATTTATATATGGTTCTTCTACAATAAATCGTTAGTCATATATTATTCATGGCATTATTATAATTATAGGAAAACATGGGTTTTAGAATAACAGAACTGTTTTGGCTCAGGTTCCGATTACCCTAATTGATTTTGATAATAATGCCATAGTCTATTGGAGAGCACACATTGTAATTTAATAAATTAAGTCGATAATTTTTTATTCTTTTTTTTTAATGTAATTGGCTGGTTTCGTTAAGTTTATGTTAAATCATAAATTAAAGGAATTATTTCTAACGTAAATAAAGTAAGATAAAACAGACTAATTGCGTTAGCAATTTTAATTTTCCACAGAAGTGATAAACATTATGCCTATTGACAAAATTCACAAAATTGCCTTCTCATTCTTGCAATAAAGTTGAAAATGTGACACAATCGCGTTCTTATATGAACTTTTTTCAGGTTATCTATTTTTAAAACCTTTTAATTTCTTTTTTTTTGTCGCTATTAAACTAGCAAATATGTAAACTAATAGAATTAGCAGTTTTCTACTAACCATTATTGTCACATGTCAAAAATTATAGTAATTTCTGGAAAAAGCTTTGATTGGATTAAAAATCAGAGATTCATAATGTTTATTATTTTTATTAACAATCAGCTGAGTGATAACAAACAAATGTATCATTTCACCCCACAAATACAAACACAAAAATAAAAAAAACTGTTTAAATTCAAAATATAAACCATCAAGTTTATAACTACTTTTATTCCATTCTGTTTAAAAAACTTATATTAACTATTTTGAAGTACTGATTACGATATTTTTTATGGAAAAACATGCGCAAATTGCATTTTTAAAGTAAATTGAAAAAATTAGTCATCTGGTTGACAAAAATAGCAATTAATGGTCATTTTTCCACTTAGGAAAAAAGTTTCTTTTTTGAAATATTAATGAAACTGTGACAGCATTTTTTTAATCAATACTATACATTTTTTAATGATTTGAATGCATAATTTATATTGGCATTCTTAATGCAATTCCGTTAAAAAAAAGAGAAGATAAAAAAAAATAATTCTTGGAAAAATCAAAGTTGTACTTATTTTCGTATTTTTGTTAACAAAATTATTATTTTTTGGCTTTTAGAGCATTTATTAACATTTTCAAGAAATCATAAATTATTTTAACAAATTATTTTTTATAATTGTTCTTGTGTGAAATAGACGACTTTTTTAAGATATTTAAAATCGAGGTTCTATTTTTATTATATTATACATTTTTGATTCCTCAAATTAATTATTAAACAAATCCCTATTTGACTTAACAAATTAAGTTTGTTAACAGTCTTCTTCTAAGTAATTTGCGAATTTTATCTCTTTACTGCATAATAATTTATTGTTACTCATTTCTTGTATTTCATTGTGTTTTTCTGGAGAGTTTTATATGGATTAATCGAAACTTTTGTACAACAATTTTCACAATTTAACAAAATGCTGGAAATTTCCATTAATTAACTGTTGAAATAATTTATTCATTAAAAATTAAACATATGTTTTTAAGAATTACTAGTTTAATAAGTTAACTAGTTTTAATAAGGGTTTGTTAAATAATACATCTGAGATATCGAAAACGTTTAATATATTGTCTATACGGATTTGAATAAATAATATCTGCTTGTATGAGAAAATATCGCAAGTGTCAACATTTTTATTTTATTATAATTTATTTTGTGCCGTACCTTTATACAAAATATTTTAAAAACAAGTCTGCTTATTGAGGGACATTATTGATATCACTTGTGATAAAAAATGTAGCCAGAGAGATTATGATTAACAAATTACTTTTTTAATATCAGATACAGGTTTCAAAATAATTTTAGGCAATATTATGATACTGATTGTTTTGGATGATTTTCTATTAATAAATAAAGAGTCTAAACGATTTTCTCTTAAATATAAAAACTTTTTAACAAAAATTCAAGGAGAGAAGTTTTCATTTAATCCGATCATTTCGTTTTGCTTTCAAAAGATCTAACTTGATATAAAGGATGCAAATTTTTTTAGTTTTTTTCGAGCAATGAATTCTGAGATAACAATGTGCATTATGGCAATTTTGTTTGTAAAAAATCATTTGTTAATAACGCTGTACATTGTGAATAAATAGTTCAATTAAAAAAAAAAAAATTAACCCATATTTATGACCTTTCGAAAAAGAGTAATCTTGGGGATCTATTATCGGATCCAACACTGTTAGTGGCGGCTGGATTATTAATGATGTAGATTTGATACAGAATTGAAATTTTGGATTAGGGAGTACTTTTCGCAGGGGGCGGGAACCAGCCCGACGCTCGAACATGCGTAAAATTATAGTCCGAGCTTATAAAAAAAAGAGCATTTAAAAAATCGAAAAATCACTTTTTTTTATTGTAGAATATTAAAGAATAAGGAAATAAAACTTTTTCCTATTAAAATTTTTGTTGTGAAACGTTTATTTTTAATAATAAAAGCGAAATATCGAATAAAAGTTTCTCTCTGATTTAATTAAGTTTTAAAACTTAAATCTTTCTAACTCGGCTAAATATTATTAAAATGAGTTTATATTTATAATAATTATTCAAAATACTATATCGATGCCTATGAAACCATGAAATAGTTTGAAACCGTTATTGTTCAATAATATTTAATAGCAAAATCAGGTAAATCGAAACTTATGTTTTTTTGTTTCGCTGGTAAGAAGTATGTAGGTAACTTCGAGTTTAAAACAACTTTCAGTGAGCGATTTATTGAAAAATGTTAAATGAAGTTTTTTAGAAAATCTCATATCCATTTGTTGGAAATTTAGTGATACATTCATATTTGGAAAAAGTACTTGACATCTGACCGCGCTGTTAGCTAATGCGTCGCGAGGACTGCTACGTGAGGCTGCCTTCTTGAAGATCAGATAGCGGGCAGACGTGGTGTACTTTTTCCAAATATGAATATCTTTGTAAATTTTTAACAAATCGATATAAGGTTTTGCAAAAAAACTTCATTTAACATTTTTAAACAAATCAATTACTGAAAGTTGTTTGACACTCGAAGTTACCTAGATGCTTTTTACAGCGGAAACCTGGAAAACACAATTATCGACTTACCTCATTTTGCAATTAAATATTATTAAACAATTAGCGAATTTAAAGTTATCGATGAATTCTTAGGCATCCCTATAGTATTTGGAATAAGTCCTATAAATATGAACTTAAATAAATGGAAAATTTTAATAATATTTAGCCGAGTTAGAATGCTTTAAGTTTTAAAACTTAATTAAATCAGAGAAAGACTCTTATTCGATATTTGGCTTTTATTGTTAAAAATAATCGTTTGACAAAAAAATTCTAATAGAAAAAAGTTGTATTTGCTTATTCTCTACAAATCTAAATTTTCAAAAAATTGATTTTTTGTTTTATAAAATGTTCTTTTTTGAGATTTTGGAGTGTCGGGCTAGTTCTTGCACCCGGCGGCTCAATTAAGGAAATTTTTCTCCATTAGCACAATAACACATTTTTGAATCATTCTAGTAAACAATGATTCAGCACAGAAATTCAAACTACGAGTAACCTTGACTACCCGTTAAATTTAAAAAAAAAGTATATATTATTAGTATAAACAATACATTGAAATGTACAATATACCTTTCTCCAAACGATAGAAAAATATTTTCCTCAAGTAAAATAAATTTAGAATTTATGAGTAAAGTTACAGGTAAACTGTGTTGCCCAGAAAGGAGTAAGCTTCAACAAAAGGTTTCTTCTACAGTGATGCAATGGAATTCACATCATAAGATATCCTATTGTCAAGGCAACTAAATTCCGACTTCACTATCGGTGCAACTTGCGACGGAAAATCGCGTGAAGAAGAGATGCATCGTCGGCATCGGCGAGACGTAAAACGTGCAGAATATGTTTGAAGAAGCTATAGAATTCCAAAGGAATGGGGGAGGTGATTTCGCTTCGAGCACGTGTCTCTTTCGGGAAGAAAGGGAATCCCGCGGGAAGGCCACCGACACCACCAAACCTGCGATCAATTTTTCACTTACGGAATTTCTTCGCTCCACACAATTTTCCGATACCTCAGCTTTCCCGGTCTCTCCTTTCCTTTCTTAGCTAAATCCCCCTTCCTTTTCCAACCCATGACCGTTTTTCGCTCATTTTTTCTTTCCTTTTTCTCTCTCGCACTTTCGTCCCTTTTTTCTTCCTCAAAACATGTCGAACCCGCCACAAGGGAAGGTCAGGAGCCGCACTGTATTTCCGACAAACTCCCAGGCGAACTCCTTCCACAGTTACCGCACAATGTAGACGTATATTGTTCGCGTCCTAGTAGAAATTGATGTCGAGATGAAGAACCTGCTATTATTGGGGTAAATCAAACATACCTATACAGCTGTTTATCAATGTTTAATTAGAACTATGATGGCTGAAAAAATTAGGTAATAATAATAATAATCGCTGGGGAATTATATTGACCCTCAATAATAAATTTTGTAGAAATTGTTCATGTACGTTTTTGGCTTTAGGGTCAGGTGAATTGAAATTAATTAAGTTGTTTCAAGCGTTCCGGCACATAATGGTGGCCCTCATCAGTGATTTTTATTTAATCTTATAAGAATTTGTACCAGTTATTTGGCATATTGACGTGTTTTTGGTTTTTTTCCTTCTTAAGGAAGAATTGCAAGATTTGAACATCGATGTTCACTAAAAACTGAGTATTGAGCATGGAATCGACGTGCGAACGAGCATTTTTCTTTTAACGTTAGAATTAACATACTCGACGAGTATCGGGGGAGGGGGGGGGGGGGCTTCAAATGTCCCACTAAAAATAACGTTACACTTATATTAAACTTTTGGAATTTAGCGTAATTTTTTTCTAAAAGTACACATTGTAACATTTTTAGTACGTTTGAAGATGAGAAATGTTTTTGGTAAAGAATTAATCTTTTTGTTCAAAAATGTATGCAAATTAATTTTTTTTTAAATATTCATCTTCTCTCTTTGAAACTTTAACTTTTTGGCTGAGAACTCTTGAATTTTATTAAAAACTCGTCTGTTCTAGTTGTAAATTATTTTTTTTTTAATTTAATATTTTTTAGATAGAAATTCTTAAATTTTGTGAGGAATTTTTGGCCTTCATAGTAAGTTAATCTTTTTGTTCAAGAATTCATCTTGTTTAGTTGAAAATTCAACTTTTTGGTTGACAATTCTTGAATTTTGTTAGAAGCTCGTTTCTGTGTTTGGTAGAAAATTAATCATTTTGGTTAATAATTCAACTACTAGGTTTTGAAATTGAACTACATTCTGAAAAATTATTAAAACTATTATTCTTAAAAATTCTACTTTTTCGATAAGATTTCTTAAATTTCATTAAAAATTTCTCTTTTCTGGTGGTATATAATTCTTTGCTTAAAAATTCACCTTTTTAGATAAAAATGCGCCTTTTGGTAGTACATTAACCCTTTTGTTCAAAAATTCATCTTTTTTTTTAATTTTACAAGACGGTTATAAAGTTGAACTATTTTCCTAAATATAAAAGAAAATTTTCTTTGTTTCGTAAAAATTCAACTTTTAGGAAGCGATTTCTTTATTTTTTTTAAAAACTGATCTTTTTTAGTAGTAAATTAATCTTTTTGTTTAAAAATTCCTTTTTTTAGTTGCAAATTCAACTTTTCGGTTGAAAAATCTTAAATTTTGTTAGAAATTCGTTTTTTGTGTGGAAAATTAATCTTTTTGTTTACAAATTGATCTTTTTGGTTACAAAATTTAACAAATTGGTTTTAAGTTGAAAGTACTTTCTTAAGGATGTATTTTTTTGGTTGATAATTTAAAAATTGTAGTGAAAAATTAATTTCTTTGATAGGAAATTTAACTCTTTTGTTGAAAATTCCTTTTTTAGTCTGAAGAAGTACTTTGATAGTTGAAAATTTACGTATTTTATTTTTATCGAAAAGGATTATTTTTTAAGTAAAAATTCAATTTCTGGTTAAAATTGACCGATTTTTCTCTAATACGTTTTTTAAAATTTAATTTCATTTAGTTTAGTTGAAAATTTAAATTTTAGGTTGATAGTTCTTTTATTTTGTTGAAAATGCATATTTTTTGTACAAAATTAACTTTTTTGTCAAAATCTCATATTAATTGATACTTCAACTGTTTTGTATTGAAAATTTCTCATTTTGTCTGGAAATTTCAATAGTTTAATAAAATGTACCAACTATTTGATAGGAAATTAATTTTTTTATGATTTGAAATTATTAAAAAAAATAAAAGTCTAACTATTTCATTTTTGATTGAAAATGTACCTTTCTTAGTTTAAAATTTTAATAATACCCGGAATAACTGTCACATAAAATTCAATTACACACATTTCCAATCAAGGGTTGTCAATGATGTAAAAATTATTTTTTTTTACCATTTTTTTTTATTATTTGTTTTCTTCAACACTCATCATTTTAGTTAAAAATTAACTATTTTGTTAAACATTTAATGATTTTTTTGAAAGTTTAGCTGCTTTGTTAAAAAAATCTTTTTTTGTCTCAAATTTAACCTTCTATTTTAAGAAAGTTCTCTTTGTTTAAGAACTAGATTAGTTGGTTGAAAACTCATCTTTGAAGGTTACAAATTTAAATAATTTTTTGAAGTCGTCTCTTTTTGAAAGTTAAGCTGCTTTGTTGAAAAAATCTTTTTTGGTCTCAAGTTTAACCTTTCTATTTTAGGAAAGTTCTCTTTGTTTAAGAACTGGATTAATTGGTTCAAAATTCATCTTTGAAGGTTGCAAATTTAAATAATTTTTTGAAGTCGTCCCTTTTTGAAAATTAAACTGCTTTGTCAACAATTTATCTTGACGGAGAGATAATTAGTTTTTAGTTTAAGATTCATTCTTTTTGTAGAAAATTTCTTCTTTAAAAGTTTAAGTATTTTTTTGAATATTCGTCTCCTTTGCTTGACAGTTCAGTTGTATGGTTTCTTTTTTTAGATTCAGTTATTCGTACCCATATTTTCATACAGATGGAAAAAATTTATATCTACGGAAACAGATGTATATGGCGCTAAAATTTTCAATATAATAGTTATGCATTTACTGTTTCTTTATACTGCTTCATATTATATCAAAATTTTATTATTAGAAAACAGAAATTCTTTACCGTGTTTAAAACTAAACAACTGGTTTTTATTTTGAAGATTGAAAAGAGACGACTTCCTATTGTCAAGAATCAGTTTGCAAAACAGTATAAGTTAAGATTAAGTTTGTCATATTTTATGTTTTATATAATAATTATATTTATTGTTTCCAATACCAACTTTTGAATCGTATAAGCTACTAGTTTCGCCATAATCCCAATGTTAATTCATTAAAAAAATTAATCATATTTTCCTGAGTCGTAAGAAAATTCAATCGGAGAAACAAGCTCGTGGTCCAATTCAGGAAATAAACCGATTCAACATCAGGCAGAAATGCAATTAAGGTCTCTCGAGAATATGCTCGACTATAAAATAGCAGTCTATGTGTCATGTCACGTTCGTGTTTCAATTTTCACAGGAACATAAAACACTCTAGAATTATGTAATGAGAAAGGAAGGAAAGAAAAGCAAAACTATGTCATTTTATGCGACAGGGGACTTCGTCAGAATAAAATCAACATGAAACCGTATTTATCAAAGTCCCGAGTCTTTACTCTACCCGAAAAAAATTTCATAGCTAATCTAGCGATATTTTTCCGTGATATATAGCTTCAAATATTGTCGGAAATAAATGAATGGTATTGGAAAATGTTTCAAATATGGATTTTCGACGAAATTTATTTTACTTATAAGTATAGAGATGCTTTTCTTCTTATGGCCTTTAATCTTCAAATTTAAAAGTTTTGAAATAAACAATGTTTATTTGACAACGTTTTTAATGCATTTCACTATAATATTAAAGCCTCATCAGAACTGTAACGAATACAAAAGAAAATATACAATTTGTATTTCTTGTATTGTATATTTGTATTATTTTTTTTGGTTAAAAAAAGTTTTGGAAGTTTATTAAATAAACGTGTTTCGAAGACATGAGTATTTTTTCTATTTTCGTTTAGGTCCAGATCCATTTTTTTTAATTTCTAAAAGTACAAACGTATAGATAATAATATCAACTATATAAAATGAGAAGGCTTTGATAACACTTAAAATACATTAGTATACTTACAGTTTGTTTTTTAATGATGATAAAGAGTGAAATTTTTATTTAAAAATACCATGTTCTTGTCTTTTTTTCTTCTTTTTAAATTTCTTAATAATGACACATTAAATTACAATTTTTTATGTTTATTTGTTATTAAAACTTTAAATATTATATAAAAATTGTAAAAAAAGTAGGACCAAATGTTGGTGTGGCCATACTGGAAGTTTGAGGTTATGCGACTGGAGAAGAGAATAATGGTAAAATTACTGAAAATGACTGAAAGATTCTATTACGTCTATATATATGTTAATAGGATTTTCAGTGTCAGATCTAAAATTCACAGTATTCTCATTTTTTACAACATGGATCATTTCTAAAATATTTCTATTATGATAATTATTTTCTAGGCCTATGTACACGTCTACAAAATATAAACACCAGTTTAACTACGATTCAAAAAATGTAGAAATTTTTAGCCTAGAAAATAATTATCATAATAGAAATATTCTGGAAATGATCCATGTTGTAAACAATAAGAATACTGTGAATTTTAGATTTGACACTGAAAATCTTAGTAACATACATATAGACGTAACAGAATCTTTCAGTCA
This sequence comes from Druon quercuslanigerum, assembly GCA_010014905.2. NCBI lineage: Eukaryota > Metazoa > Arthropoda > Insecta > Hymenoptera > Cynipidae > Druon > Druon quercuslanigerum. The sequence continues at coordinate 2,052 of JAAAKG020063233.1, read as the reverse complement.
TTTTCAGTAATTTTACCATTATTCTCTTCTCCAGTCCCATACCTCAAACTTCCAGTATGGCCACACCAACATGTGGTCCTACTTTTTTTACAATTTTTATATAATAATTAAAGTTTTAGTAACAAATAGACATGAGTTTTAAATTCTTAAAGAATTATTTAATAAATTTCAAAAAAAATTGGAATTTAATGTGTCATCATTAGGAAATTTAAAAAGAATAAGAAAAGACAAGAAAATGGGATTTTTCAACAAAAATTTCACTCTTTATCATTATTAAAAAACAAACATTAAGTATACTAATGTATTTTGAGTGTCAGCATAGCCTTCTCATTTGATTTAGTTGATATTTTATTATCTATACTTTTGTACTTTTAGACATTTAAAAAAAATGGATCAGAACCTAACCTAAAATAGAAAAAATACTCATAGTTTCGAAACACTTTCATTTTATAAACTTCAAAAACTTTTTTTTATCCAAAAAAAATTTTCATTGTTACCTAGACGAATAATGTGGTAAGCGCGCTTTATTGTTATGAATATGTATGATAAAAAACTGTGTGCTTTATAAAATACAAGTTTTGTATTTTCCTTTGTATTCGTTACAGTTCTGATGAATAATATCATAGTGAAATGCATTAAAAACGTTTTCAAATAAACATTGTTTCTTTCGAATCTTTTTAATTTTAAGACCAAAGGCCATAAGAAGAAAAACATCACTACTTATAACTAGTTCCATAATCAACAAAAATTATTATTTCACTCATTATTATTATTAATAATGAATCACGCAAATAAGTGCTTAAAACAATAATATATTAAATAGCTGGATGTAGAATTTTGGAATTGTGGATATGGCGATAATGAAACAGGATTAATTTTGGCAGAGGTTTGGAATTGATTTAAAAGTTCTTCTTCTAATTGAACAGATTTAAAGTATCTATTTCAAATCAAAATAAGTAGAATAGATGATAAAACTTTTTTTGAATCTTTTCTCGTTTTTTTACTTGAATTACAAATTTTACTTCAAATGTATATTTCAGCTTAATGCTTTGAGTTTTCAGCATTTTCGATTTGAACCTCTAAATCATTATCTGACATTTTTTAAAAGTAAAGCTTCTTCACAATTTAATGTACTTTTTTAAATTAAGCATGGAAGTATGTTTCTAAAATATTGTACCTGCAATCAACATTTGAGGTACTTTATAAATATCAATAAGCTTCCAAAAAGAAATGAGAAGAATGCAATGAAATTCATACGTATTCATGGTAAATTTAAAAGATAACAAGTAGGTTGAAAGAAATTCAGAAATATTATAAAAATTAATTAAATTAAAAAAAAAATTTAATTTAAATTAAATTAAAAAAGTTAAGGGAAAAAGATAGAGCCACCGCATCAGACAGGGTTTATAAAAAGAATGGGAGTGATGGACAACATATATGTTTTGAAGTATCAAATAAATAGAAGGATTAAAAGGGAAAAAGGGGAAATGATAGCAATTTTCCTGGACTTAGAGGCAGCGTTTGACTCATTAGACCGAGGCGAGATAGAAAAAGTTATGGTGAAAAAGGGGATAAGAGAGGGATTAATAAAGAAAGTGTCGGAAATTTTTAGAGAGACAAAAAGCAGGGTAAAGGTAGGCGATCAAGTAGGAGAGAGTTTCTGGTTAGTGAGAGGAGTGGGACAAGGATGTCCGCTGAGCCCGCTTTTATTTAATATATTAATACCAGACTTGGAAGAAGAAATGAGAAGAAAAGGTTGAGTAGGAGTTAGGATAAGGAAGAAAAGGATATATACACTAGCGTACGCAGACGACATAGTGCTGATAGCAGAGGATGAGGAAGGGATGGCGGGCTTGATTACAGGATTAGAGAAATATTTGGATGGTAAAAAGCTAAATTTAAATGTAGAAAGGACAAAGATAATGAGGTTTAGAAAAGAAGAGGGGAGACAAAAAGAATGGACGGGGAGGTGGATGGGTATAAAGATAGAAGAAGTGAAGGAGTTTAAATATTTGGGATATATTTTGCAAAAGAATGGAGATCATAGAGTTC